>ML328728.1:0-61185 GCA_005239505.1 Nicotiana paniculata
AAAAAAAAAAAAAAAGAAGATAGGGTGGGTGGTGACGGAAAAAAAAGAAGCTTTTTTGGAGAGCCCTGGGATAGGTAGGCATGAGGTAGGGTTAGATGAGTGGAGTGTGGGGCGGGTTGGTGAGAGTGGGGAAGGTTGAGAAGGAGTTTTGAAAAATGTTTTCTTTCTTTTGATAAGGAAAATATTTTCCTCCAATTGAAGGAAAATAAGTTCATAAGAAAATGTTTTTCAAAACATTTAAACTAACCAAACATAAAAAAATTGAAAAATATTTTCCGGTGTACCATACACACCCACAGTGTTTATAGTAAATAAAATTAAATTCTTTTCTTCTATTCTTCTGTGTACTGAAGGCTTGTATCCTCATTACGTTTTTATTTTATAATTCCACACAGGCTTTTATCTCCCATGATAGTGAGGGATTTAGCATATATAGACCGTCACTTTAAAGTTCAAACCTGACCTCCCTAGCAAAATACATGTAGGAATACAGGGAAAAATGTTACAAATACCAACATTTATTTTTCTGACTGTTTCTCAAAGGATAGAATAAGACGCTGAAAAATGATAATGTTACTATAAGCTGTTTAGGGTGATTTATTTTTATCCGTCTTGTTGCGGAATATCGTGGGTTAACTAGCACACAATCACACACGAAGCAAATAGAAAAGAAAATCAATATAAGGATTTAACGAGATTCGGCAAAGGCTAATCCTCGGGGCAGAAGCAGAGAGAGTTTTCCACTATGAATGAGAAGAAAAACACAATACAATCTATATAATCCTCAACTACAACCCCTATATATAGATCCCAAATAGTCCCAAACCTATAAGAGAAAGGTTTCCTAATTTGACAAGGACTTTAAGTTTTCCTTTCCGAAATCTATTAGGACAATGAGTTTTCCTAAACTTATAAGGATTATGAGTTTCCTAATAATACAAAGAAATAATTCAAGCCACAAAATAACAAATCTTTCCCTTGTCTTGAATTCTCTCCGTTAACAGGAACAACGTCTTTATGCATTGCCCTCAACTCTCGCAAGGGCTCTACCCATTGCCGCACATGTCAACCAACACCTAGACTTGTTAAGGGACTCAATCTCTTCAGCCATAGCACTAATTCGTCGATTTAGTTTTGTATCCGGAATAGCTTCTGGATAGCTATAACACTCAAATGCATCAACGGTCTCTGCAACTGCTAAAGAAAAGCCCACAGGATTCGTATATCCAAAAAGATTCCCATCAACTACGTTTGCAATCCTTTGCGGTTGGTTGATCGCTCTCTTCTCTCTGCCTGTTGCAATGATATATGCTTGTTGTTGCGCAGGTGCATCAGCATTATTATTTTGATCAATATTTTTCACCCCTCCACTTCCTATACCTTAGAGCTATTGGGGATTCAATTTCTAGCTCTATGCAGTCACTGATACCACGATCTGTTTCTACTATTGCATTCTCCCTCTGACTGTCCTGTGAAGTAGATTCATTGAATGTTACATCCCAACTGATAATTAGCCCTGGAGTCTTTTGATCTGTGCACCACAACCTATAACCTTTAGCTTCAGTTGCATACCCTAGAAATAAGCACTTCTTTGCTATCAGCTCAAGTTTTCCATCCCTCACACGAGCATAAGCAGGACAATCAAATATTCATAAATTTGAATAATCA
Source organism: Nicotiana paniculata (assembly GCA_005239505.1). Lineage (NCBI taxonomy): Eukaryota > Viridiplantae > Streptophyta > Magnoliopsida > Solanales > Solanaceae > Nicotiana > Nicotiana paniculata. The sequence goes on from ML328728.1 coordinate 1,669, forward strand.
GCGGGCGACCCGGACCATACCTCAAAAGGAGTTTTGAACTCAATAGCTGTGGATGGAGATCCGCTGACCAAATAACAAGTTGTATTCGTTGCTTCAGCCCAAAAATCCGTGCTAACACATGAGTGTGAAAGCATGCTCCGTGCTCTAACACAAAACATTCTGTTCATATGTTCATCAATACCATTTTGTTGTGATGTTCCGACACAAGTGGGATGCCTCACTATGCCCTTTTTGCTGCAGAAATTATCGAACTCAGAATTGCAAAATTTCAATCCATTGTCAGTTTGAAGACGCTTAACTTTTCTTTCTGTCTGCCTCTCAACCATCGTCTTCCATTTAACAAATGTTGGAAATGCGATCTTTTATTTAAGAAAATACACCCACACCATCCTTGAGTAATCATCAATCAAAGTCATAAAATACCCGTACCACTCTTGGAGGGAACTTTGTTTGGACCCTAGAGGTCTGAATGTATATAATCTAATTTTTCTCTGTTTTTGTGCTCGGACTTTTTGCTGAACTTTACCCTTGTCTGTTTACCAAATAACAATGCTAAAAAAAATTCAAAACTTGATTTTTGTACCCATTCAGTAAATTCTGCTTATTTAACAAAGACAATCCCTTATCACTCATATGACCAAGTCATAAGTCCATATCCGTAACGACCTGACTGGTCGTTTTGAGCTCTAGCGCGTCGTTCAGTGGTTTGAGGGCTTGAGTAGCTTCACTTCATGTATTAAGACTTGTACGTGTGGTCGGAATTGGATTTCAGAAGTTCAGAGTTATTTCGGAAGGAAAATTTTCAATTCAAAAGCTTTAAGTTGAAAGAGTTGACCAATGGTTTGACTTTGAGTAAACAAACTCGGAATCGGGATTTGAAGGTTCTAATAGGTTTGTATGATGATTTCAGACTTGGGCGTATATTCGGGTTGAGTATCGGGTGCTCCCGGAGCATTTCAGTGCCTATTGTGGAAGGTTGGCATTTTGAAAGTTTAAGAATTTACTAAGTTTGAGTTGAAGTGAATTTTATTGTTATCAAAGTCTGTTCGGGGTTCCGAGCCTTGGAGTAGGTTCGTCATGTGATTTATGACTTGCACGTAAAATTTGGCGTGATTCCGGGATGTTTAAGTGTAATTCGGACGCATTCGGCGAAGGTTAAAAGTTTGAAAGTTTAAAGAAGGGATTGGTCGTCGATTCGTGGAATTTGATGTTGTGGATATGACGAGCTTAAAACACACACATAAATTATGCTCGCTAATCAAATATAGTATAGTATAATATTGTATCCACACGAGGATTAGATTTAAACAGTATTCTCGTAGTTTGTAGCTAGATTGCTATCCAAGATGATCAACAGTTAAAAATTATGTTATTTTAAACTAAAATTTACGAATAATCTAAAGCTAATTGACTAATGAAAATCAAACACAAGTAAACAAGGAAGATATTAATGGGAGAAAATAGGGGTTGATTGGATAGGTGCAAGATATGTCTGGGATTTAACTCTAGTTAATTCACTTCTAATGTTCAAGTGAGTCTCTCGATTCACTCAATTATTAGTTCAAACATTCAGTAGAAACTCTTCTCTCGATTAAGTCTCAACCTTACAATATGAACCAATTTAATCTCGGTGAAGATATGCAAGAATTCGTAGTGGATTGGTCTTTAGGAGAACCTCTTTCGATTATCCTCCTAACTAGGTTTAATCAATGATTCACTAGCCTCTTTCAATTACTAAGAAGAATTAATGAACTCAACCAATAAAATAATAAAAATATATCACATGTTATGCCTCTTGTCACACCCTTTTTTTACCCCAAAAGATATGTATGTTGTGAATTATTGTGGGTTAAAGAGTTTTTCCAATTAAAGTGACAAATTTGAGTAGGGATTATTTTATTTACAGAGTCGTCACTTGAAATTGATTTTTGGGTGTTCCAAGTCACCTTTTTATTTGAATTCCTAGTCAAAGGAAGGTTTGACTCTTTTATTATTGATCTACAAAAATAAAGTCCGGGTAAGGAATTCTATTGACTAGGGAGAAGGGGTAAGGCATTCTTCGAGTCCCGTAGTCATGACAAGGGTTATTAGCACGTTATTTACTTTTGAAAAATTATTACGTTTGTGCTTTGAGGAAAAATTAATTAATTAATTTTTTAAAATTTATTGAAAGTTACTATCGCATTGCGCAAGCGAATCCGTGATTATGGGGGAATAATTAAATTAAAAATTAACTAAAACTATTGGATAAGGTATGAGATTATTCAATTAATTTATTGAATGTTAAACATCACGTTACGCAAGTGATTTCGTGAAGTCAAAGCGTGCCTACTATTTGCCTAGCATTTAAATTAATTAATGGCGCTTAAGTTATTGGATTATTTTAAGTATGGAGCAAAATCGGATTGTGATTAGAGGCCGTTTGAGAAATCAACAATTAAAGACTTGGGTCATCTCTTGCTTATGAATAATTAAAGCCAGCTCCTAAAACTTTAATGGTATTGGGCTCTTTTATTGGTTTATCACGAAATGGGCCCAACAGAAAATATCTACAAAGAATGGGCCAACTATTTTTTTTTATTATTAATTTTTTTAGAAGAAAGGAAATGGGCCAGCTGAAACTGCTTAAAGAAAAATGGGTTTTCTAGCATGCTATCGTGAAATGGGCTTGGCGAATTTGATCTTATTTATCCCAAATAATCTGTAATTTCTAATTTACTAATACAACCCAACAAGACTAGTTATGTACAAATCTATGTGGCCTACTTACTCAAATCCAAACTTCTTTTATTACTTAAAAAAAATCCATTTTTTCTGTTAAATACTACTACATCATGTAATACTAACTTAAACAAGAACTAAAAAAATGATTGAACCCAACCTCTCTAAATGCCAACTATCCACTATTTTTTTTGTTTCTAATTTAACTTTACAAAAAAAAACTCATGAACTCATTAAAAGAACAAGGGATCAGTGGCCGTTCACTTCCCTCCCACTGAGTCCGTGCTTACCATTCTCAGGCCGCCATGGCTCGATTGAGTAAGATCTTTCTTTTTTCGGCTAGATTTATGGTTTCTAAGCCGGAATCTCTCTATTTTATGAGTTATCTTCTAGAAAACCCTAACTCTTCTAATGTACCTCTTATATATATAACAGATGTGGGGTTTTTCTGAGCTATTTTCGTTTGTTTTATGAAAACCTTTCAATTTCCCAAAGCATCGCTTTATTTCCCCAATAGGTTTTCTGGAACTCTTCTTCAAAACATGCTTCTGGTCTCTTTTTAATGTTGTTCTCTGATTCTCCTATGTTTAAACGACTCCTTTGTTAAAATTTCTTTTAATCATAAAACCTTAGTTTTAACACTATGTTATAATTCTGAGTCTGTCTTTGCCGATTTGTTCTTATGTCTGTTTCTCATGAATATGTTCTGAATCTCTGTGATTTCTACCCTGTTATGCTCATTAGGGTTTTTGATTTTTCTTCTCCCGCCTATATTATGTTTATTTTGTTTATCAACAGAAATTTGTGGTCATTTCCCCTAATCAATACTATTTTCTAGTTGAATCCCTGATTTTTTATGATTTCTACCCTATTGTGCTTATTAGGGTTTCTGATTTTGTTTCTCCCTGCCTATACTATGTTTATTCCAGAAGTTTGTAGTAGTTTCCTTTAATCAGTGCTATTTTGTTTGAATCCTTAATTTCCTGTAATTGAATCTCTAATTTCCTGTAATTGAAACCCCTTAGTGGTTTCCTGTGATTGATGCCCATTACTCATTTCCGACTTCTAAATTATTTTCTTACCTTAATGATGTGGTTGACTATATTGTTAATTGATTCTTATGTTATTTCCTTAATTAGAACCTCATGTACCTAGCCTTAATCGCTTACTCTATACCTGTACTGTGTTTGAATTATTTCCTTAGCTATATTTCAACCATATATGATCTCCTTCCTTATTTGTTACCTGTCTTTTACCGTTTGAAGTTAACTCCCTTAATTGAAGGAGTACTTGCACTAATTTTTATTCTAATTAATTCTGAGTTCTTCAATCACTGAACAATTTTGACTCTTACCTTATTTACTTAGCTTTCAAACTGCTATATATATGCTCTCTTCTACTCTCATTAGACACAAACTCACTGGTTCAAAAACTCTCTCTCACACTTAAAAACTTTATGCTATTTGTTGCTACTTGCTGCTTCAATTGAATTAGCCGGCTGCAAGCCAAGGCTAATTATTGCACTCTACTGCCCTATACTTAGTATCTTCTATCTTTAACTGGTATGCTCTGATTTAAATCCAAGTTCCAAACTTAATGTGTTTACTTACTGCTTTAGTTTACTAGTCGTCAGTCTACTTCTGTCTATTGTTTAGCTTTTCAACATGTAATTAACCTGTCTACATTACTGCTTCACTCATCATATTAGTTCTGTCCTAATTCAACTTAGGATCAACATGTTTATGAACTTGTTTAGCCGCTTTATAGCATGTCCCATCCTGACTCTGCTCTATTTATGTTTGTCTGGTTTATAATATAAACCTTTCTTTGCAAAGCAATTTTGTCACCTTAAGTTGCCTGATTCCATGTTTAACTATGTCCTCAGCTGTTTGTTCTGGAATCCATACTGTGTTGGTACCATTAGTTATCCCCAAATCTCATAAACCCCCTACAAAACCTCTATGTTTCTGCCTGTTATGTGTTCACTGTACATGCCCTATGTGTCCCCAGTTCCCAACTCCCCTGTGTGAAAGTCCGTTGTTGAGCAATGTGGAATCTGCTTGCTCTAGGTTGATATGCTGTTTGTTTGGTTGACACTGTTCTTGTTTAACTATTTTACTATTAATCAACCCCTCTATTTTCATAAAACTTCTTCACTCAACTGAGTACTTGTTCAATACTGTTTTCATATCAAAACCTTTTCAAAACTATGTCAAGCACTCTCACTCTACTCTTAGGTCCTTAGGTTCTTCCCCTACAGTGTGTGACTGCCTTGGTATTCCTGTGAGATCCCTCTGAACTCTGATGCACTAGAGTTGGCTCTTCCACACTGCACTTACTCAGTTCTGGTTATGAAATCTGGGTGTGAGCACTGCCCGGGATCCTTGAGGTCCTTAGGGAACTCTGACACACCCGGACATGAGAAAGGCTATGAAACTCTGACAGTCGAGGTTATGAACATCTGGTATCCTCATGGTACATTTGGGTCTGCTTCAAGCTCCCAATAATTTAACTTCTTCTTTTCTATCTATTTATGTAATTAATTCAGCAGTTGGTTTGTAATAATTATTGTAAACAGATATTGGGGATGGCTAGTGAAATGGGGAGGGTAGCTATATAGTTCTATTAATATCATCGGGTAGAAAGCATGTTCTAAGCTTTACATTATTTCTATCTGTATTAGAATCCATGTTTTAGAACCAACATATTCATTCAAATCATGCCAAACATGCACTAGATATCATGTTCCTAGGATTTCATGTCTACTGTTTCAGCATCTCATCCATGCTTTATATTTATCACTTAGAAATCCTGCTCCTAGGACAATAAACAACGTTAACATAAAAGTTGTTACTCTTGTGCATTCAAAAAAATCATGTTTCAATCATTCTATAACTCTTTTGTGCATTTAGAAATCATGCCTTAGGAATTCTATTAATTTAAGGATCATTGACATAAAACTTTCGTTTATGTGCATTTAGAAATTATGCCTTAGGAATTCTGTTAATTTAAGGACCATTGACATAAAACTGCCGTTTCTGTGCATTTAGAAATCATGTATTAGGCACTCTGTTTGCATTTGTTAACCACACCTAGTTTTAACTATTGATTCTTTAAAAGGTAAAAACAATCTCACATATGATTATCATGTTTTAGATAAAATTGGCAACAATCCCTGCATTTTTGTACACCTAAAACAACATGCTTTTAGGCAAAAACAACTTCTGAACTGTCTAAAGGTTAACGTGCTTAAAAATCAGTAGGCAAACTGATTAGGCCCCTACTTCTGAGTTTATAAGAAAATAAAAGCTGCATATTTCTGTGCATTGGAATTCACTTAGATATCCTGTCTTAGGATCCTGTCTAATGAAACTGCCTCTTGTTTGTGTTTGAGACGTGCTGATGTGCATTACTTGTGGAGGTAAATCTGGGCCTCATAACTGCTTTCCTGCATTTATCTGATCAGTCCTATTTGTTCTTGCATGTCGCTTAGAATTTTATCCTTCTAAATCCTTAGAGGTCCTAAATTCCTCCAGGACCCTTAAGAAGGGACGGGTAACAACACACATAGAGACCGCTAATTAAATTTGCTTAATAACCACTAAGGGGTGGGGTAAAGGGTAGATATGGATATGATGACCGGTGCTCTAATGCCACGTGTAGCCCCTCACTGAGGAGTGATTACCGGGTATTTCATTGATGTAATCCTATAGGATAAACAACTTAGGACTCACCCTATTCCCTACATATGTGTGCTTAGACTGTGAATCTTTTCAAAACCATTATTTGTTTCCATGTGTATACTTTGACTGCATATTTGCTACTCGCTTAAATTCACAAAGTTTGTTTGGCCGAGAACCACAGTTGTGGACTTTGAGAGGTGCCTACCACCTTCCCCTCGGAGTAATTTCAAGACCTTAACCAATCTCTGGTTATCCAATTAGTGTTATTATAACCCTTAATAGGTGCCTTAACGCACCTTAATTCGTTAAGTGGTGACTTTTCAAGTCCTTCACATCCCTTTTCCCAAAAGGAAATGAGTTGTCCCAATAATGCCAAAAACCCTGACTAATCCAAAAGGAGAGGAAAAAGGGGGTGCGACATCAATCATCAATGGTAGAATAAATTCGCACGATAGAGTAGAATAGAAGTGAAATTGTTCCTAACTTCATAGCCTCTGAGAGATAAGTACAGATGTCTCTATACCGATCCTTTAGACTCTACCAAGTTTGTTCGTGAATTGTAAGACCTAAGCAACCTAGTGCTCTGATACCAACTTGTCACGACCCAAATTACCAACCTTAGAGATCGTGATGGCGCCTAACATCACACTCGCTAGGCAAGCCAACGTTAGAGTTTGATTAGCTATTTTACTTTGATTATGTCACGACCCAAAATCCAACACAAGTCGTGATGGCGCCCAACACCGGATTCAGGCAAGCCAACAGTTGTTTACTAGTGAGATTATCCTTATTTGACATACCAACCCCACATATTCCCAAAATAATAAGCTTAGATCATTTAAATAAAAGCAGAAATATTAACCAACTTAAGTAAATATAGCCACAATGATCATGAACCAATATATACAGTCCCAAAATATAGAGTCTACTACGAGTGTGCCAGGAACTAGTGTCACAAGTCAATAGGAGAACTATTAGAATATACAAAAGATGATACAACTGTACTACTTTCTGAAAGAAGTAGACAGAAATAAGCAAAAGATAACTCCATAGTACTGCTGAGAATCGCCAAGGGAGGCAGCTCACCGTGGAGTCGGGTCCAGAATATACGTCAAGCTCCGGTCGGATAACCAGAAGCACCAGCCTCAGAACCTGTACAATTAAGCACAGAAGTGCAGCATGAGTACATAAATATATATGTACCCAGTGAGTATCCCGCCTAACCTCGAAGAGGCAGTGACGAGAGGTCGACATGACACTCACTAAGATCCAATAGTATAATTTAACAGAATATAATAGAAACGGTAGGCATGTAAAGACAATGAAGCAACAAGTATATATGCAAGGTACTGAAATCCAGGAAGAATAATGGGAATGAATAAAATAATTACCACTTCACTTTTCCCCAAATATCTGTCAGATCAATATCCATGAATTTAGTAACAAATAAATCACACGCATGCAGATTAAGGACAACCGGTCGGAGTCATAAGATGGTCATGCCCGTGCACTGCTGAGGATCGTACGATCCGTACCAAAAGTGCACCTCTCCACAAAGTACTCATATCTATGCACTGCCGAGGATCGAATGGACCGTACAAAAAGTGCATCTCTCAATCCTCTCAATCCGCCGTGGCGTACGGACCGTTCCCATAAGAGTGGGGGGAATCACACACCGCTCGCGGAATGTAAATTGCGAAGCGGTCACATGCACACACATTATTCCTTTTAAAAGAAAATACTTTTCAGTGAAGAAGTTCTTACAAGTTTTTCTCAAATCCATAACTTCAGGGAAATAAGCAACATGTAACGTTAATTCATTAAGCATATAGTTATATCAAGTAAAACACAAGGCATGATGTGGGTCTAACTACCCGGACATAATAGAAGTAGTCATTACGTATGGACTCTCGTCACTTGGTACGTACGTAGCCCCCACAAATTATCACATATAGCATTTAAATCACCTAGGGGGACAATTCCCCCTTACAAGTTTAGAAACGAGACTCACCTTGCGTCGAATTTACTCCCCAGACCGAGAACGCGCCCGAAACTCCGAACTCTACACCCGAGGACTCAAAACTAGCAAAATGTTATACATTAATTTATATTCAAAGCATGGAATTTTCCTATTACTTAGCCAAATTCACCATTTTTGAAGAATATCTAAAATCCGACCCCGGGATCGCCTGCTCGGATTCCAATAATTCTCGAAGGTAACACTCTCCTAAAGCCTAAGGATCATTAATATATGATTTTTACTTGATTTAATAGCTAATTCACGGGTAAATTCTCAAATTATCGAAAGCCCTAGGTCACTACCCAATTCTTGATTTTTCACTAATTATGTGATTAAACTTAACTAGGAATTCATGCACGAAGCTAATATTAGAGTAGAATTTACTTACCTTCAATAACCAAGTTGTTCGCCCCTCTAAAATGGTGGAAATCGTTCCAAGGAAGAAGAAGAATATAAGGAAAATGACTTAAATCCCGTGTATAAAAACACACTGTCTGAACAGTGTTTTCGCACCTGCGGCTCGAGGACCGCACCTGCGAGCAAAGGCTCGCACCTGCATAAATGGACTAGGAAGCCTGGATTCGCACCTGCGGAACGGAAACCGCACCTGCAGAGTGGAGACCACACATGTGGCTCCGCTTCTACGGAATTTTGTCCGCACCTGCGAGAATTGGCTAGACCACTAGGGGTCGCACCTACGAGGCTGGGACCGAAGGAGCGGTCCTGCACCTGCGGCTGGTCAACCGCACCTGCGGTCACACCAGAACAGGTGCACCAACAGCTATTTCAGCTGGTTTTTGGCCTCGTGTGGTGTCCGGGAGGCACCTGGGCCAACCCTAGCCCCCGTCCAAATATACCAACAAGTCCCAAATCATAATAAAGACTCGCTCGAGCCTTCGGAACACCCAAAACAATGCTAAAACTCAAAATCACACCTCAAAACCCCAAGAACCAAACTTAGGAACTTTAAGTTTTCTTGACTTTGCTAACAACGCGCCAAACCGACCTATACTACTCGGAATGACACCAAATTTTGCAGGCAAGTCATAAATGACATAAAGGAACTATTCCCAGTCTCGAAATTCCGTTCGGACCTCGATAACACAAAAACACGTCCCAAACCACAATACGAACTTAAGGAACTTCTTATTTCAATATTGGGCACCGAATCGCTCCCGGGTCATCAGAAACCCATTCCGAACATAAGCCCAGGTCCGTAATCATTATACGAAGCTACCGAAACTGATGCAACTCAATTCCGAGCTCGTCTACCCAAAATGTTGACCAAAGTCAAACTTGGCCTTATAGGCCAACCTTAAGGAACCAAATGTTCCTATAGCACTCTAAACACCTCCGAATCCCGGACCACCAGTCCCCACAAGTCATAAATCATAATAAGCCGCTATGGAAAGTTTCATTTAGGGGAACGAGATCCGATAACGCAAAATGACCGGTCGAGTCGTTATATTCTCCACCTCTTAAACAAACGTTCGTCCTCGAACGGGTCTAGAATCATACCTGAAGTGCTGAATAAGTGTGGATATCTGCTTCGCATGCCCTTCTCAGACTCCCAGGTCGCCTCCTCAACTGGTTGGCTCTTCCACTGGACCTTTACGACAGAAACTCTCTTGGACCTCAATTGGAGGTCCTGTCTATCAATAATAGCAACTGTCTCCTCCTCATAACCCAACTTCTCATCCAACTAAATAGTGCTGAAATCAACCACGTGAGAGAAGTCAGCGTGGTACCTCCGGAGCATGGATACATGAAAAACTGGATGAACTCCTGATAAACTGGGAGGTAAGGCCAGCTCAGAAGCAACCTCCTCAACTCTCCTCAAGACCTCAAAGGGACCTATAAACCTCGGGCTTAGCTTTCCCTTCTTCCCAAACCTCATAATACCCTTCATAGGAGAGACTTGCAACAGGGCCATATCTCCCTCCATAAATGATACATCACGCGCCCTCTGATCCGCGTAACTCTTATATCTGGACTGTGTTGTGTGGAGCCTCTCCTGAATCAACTTCACTTTCTCCAAGGCGTTCCTCACCAGGTCGGTGCCATATAACTTAGCCTCGCCAGGCTCAAACCACTCGATATGAGAATGACATCACCGACCATACAAAGCCTCAAATGGTGCCATCTCAATGATGGACTGATAACTATTATTCTAAGAAAACTCGGCCAAAGGAAAGAACTGGTCCCAGTGACCTCGAAGTCAATCACACATGCCCTGAGCATGTCCTCCAATATCTGAACTGTACGCTCCGACTGACCATCAGTCTGAGGGTGAAATGACGTGTTGAGATCTATCTGGGTACCCATATCACTATGCAATGCTCTCCAGAAGTGCGAGGTGAACTGAGGACCTCAATCTGATATAATGGACACCGGCACACCATGCAACCGGACTATCTCCCGAATGTAGATCTGGGCCAACCTCTCAGAAGTATAAGTAGTAGCTACTGGAATGAAATGTGCCGATGTGGTCAATCTATCCACAATGACCCAAACCGCGTCAATCTTCCGCAAGGTCCGAGGCAACCGAACCACGAAGTCCATAGTGATGCGCTCCCATTTCCACTCAGGAATGGGCATCTGCTGAAGTAGGCCTCCTGGCCTCTGGTGCTCATACTTAACCTGCTGGAAATTAAGACACCTAGTCACATACTCCACAATGTCCTTCTTCATCCGCCTCCACCGGTAATGCTGCTTCAAGTCACGATACATCTTCGTAGCACCAGGATGAATAGAATACCGAGAACTGTGTGCCTCCTCTAGAATCCTCTCCCTCAAGACATCAACATTAGGAACACATAAGCGGTCCTGAAGTCTCAGAACACCATCCTCGCCAATAGTAACCTCCTTGGACCTACCCTAGACCACTGTCTCCCGAAGCTCTGCTAAGCACGGATCATAGAACTATCGGGCCTTAATCTCCCCTAATAATGAAGACTCAGCAACCACATGTGCCAAAACTCGATGAGGCTCTGAAAGGTCTAATCTCACCAAGCGATTGGCCAACGACTGAATGTCCAAGGCTAGAGGTCTCTCCTCTGCTGCAATATAAGCCAAGCTATCCATACTCTCCAACTTCCTGCTCAATGCATTTGCTACCACATTTTCCTTTCCCGGGTGATAAAGAAGGGTGATATCATAATCCTTTAACAACTCAAGCCATCTGCGCTGCCTCAAATTAATATCCTTCTGCTTGAACAAGTGCTGCAAGCTACGGTGGTCTGTATAAACCTCACAGGACACTCCATACAAGTAGTGCCTCCAAATCTTAAAAGCATGAACAATCGCCGCTAACTCCAAATCGTGCACAGGGTAATTCTTCTCATGAACCTTCAGTTGGCGTGAAGCATAAGAAATAACTCTCCCCTCCTGCATCAATACGCACCCCAAACAAATACGTGAAACGTCGCAATATACTGTATACATCCCAGAACTGGAAGGCAATACTAGAACTGGTGCTGAGGTCAATACTGTCTTGAGCTTCTGAAAGCTCGCCTCACACTCGTCAGGCCATGGAAACGGGGATTCTTTTGAGTCAATCTAGTCAATGGAGCTGCAATAGAAGAGAACCCCTCCACAAATTGGCGATAATAGCCTGCTAGGCCGAAAATGCTCCTGATCTCTGTAGCTGAAGTAGGACGCGACCAACTCTGAACTGCCTCGATCTTCTGAGGATCAACCTTGATACCCTCTCCGGACACCACGATCCCCAAAAATGCCACAAGAATCCAACAGAATTCACACTCAAAGAACTTAGCATATAGCTTCTGTTCTCGTAAGGTCTGGAGCACAACTCTCAAATGCTGCTCGTGCTCCCCCAGGCTACGTGAGTAAATCAAAATGTCATCAATGAAGACAATGATAAAGGAATCAATATACGGCCTGAACACCCTATTCATCAAGTCCATGAATGTTGCTGGGGCATTAGTCAAGCGAAATGACATCACCAGGAACTCATAGTGGCCATATCTCGTACGAAAAGCAATCTTCAGAACATCTGACGCCCGAATTCTCAACTGATGATACCCCGATCGCAAATCAATCTTAGAAAACACACGAGCACCCTGCAACTGGTCAACCAAATCATCAATGTGGTGGAAAAGGATACTTGTTCTTAATGGTAACCTTGTTCAACTGGAGGTAATCAATACACATCCGCATAGACCCATCCTTCTTCTTCACAAATAGAACTAGAGGACCCCACGGCGATACACTCGGTCTGATGAACCCCTTAGCTAACAACTCCTCAAGCTGCTCCTTCAAATCTTTCGGATCCATACGGTACAGAGGAATAGATATAGGCTGGGTGTCTGGAACTAAATCAATGCAGAAATCAATATCACGGTCCGGAGGCATGCCCGGAAGATCCGAAGGAAATACATCAGCAAACTCTCGAACAACTGTCACTGAATCAATCGTCGGAGACTCGGCGGTGGTCTCCCGTACATAAGCAAAATAGGCTAGACAACCCTTCTCGACCATATGTCGAGACTTTAAGAATGAAATAACCCGGCTGGCTGTACTAACTGAAGAACCTCTCCACTCCAGCCTAGGCGACTCGGGCATGGCTAAAGTAACTGTCTTGGCATGGAAATCTAGCACGAAATGATAAGGAGATAGCCAATCCATGCCTAAAATAATCTCAAAATCAATCATGTCGAGCAATAATAGATCTGCTCAAGTCTCGAACCAACAAAATGAAATCACACAGGACTGGCAAATCCGGTCTATAACCACAGAATCACCCACAGGAGTGGACACATAAAAAGGTGAACCCAAGGACTCACGAGGGACATCCAAAAAATGAGCAAATAAGACCGAAACATAGGAATAAGTGGATCCTGGATCAAATAACACTGATGCCTCTCTACCACATACTGAAATAATACCTGTGATCACGCCGTCTGAGGCCAATGCATCTGATCTAGCCAAAATGGCATAGAATCTGGATGTAGTACCGGAAGAATGGGCTCCACCAGAATGAACATGAGCTGCCTAACCTCCCCCCGACTGGCCTCCACCTCTAGGACGGCCCCTGCCGACCTGTCCTCCACCTCCAGGTGGCTGCTAGTGTCGGACCCATCGGATGATAATCCTGCTGCACGACCTTGCCCTGAAACCTGGGACACTGCCTCCTCATATGACCTGGCTCTCCACACTCGTAACAACTCCCAGGTACCATAGTCTGCTGCCCCGAAGAAGAGCCCTGAATGGCCGGAGGGCAATGAGAGCCCTCTGGCGTAGCACTGAAGTAAGGGCCGGAGGATCTCGGATGACTGGGATAACCACTGTGCGAACTCTGAATGGCTGGAGGACGGTAGGATCGCTTTGGCATGGCGGTGAAATGCGGCCTTGCTGGAACACCTCAGGGAGGTGGTGGAGGTGCTGAATATAAAGGCTTGCTGGGCTGACCACTGCTATACTGACCCCTTCCCCTAGCTGGGGCACCTCTGAAATCTCCAGAGAATCTAGCCCTCTTATCCTGTTGTCCCTGCTCCCTGCTCCTCGATCGATACCCCTCGATCCTGCGAGCAATCTCTACCACAAGCTGATAAGGAGTACCCATCTCCACCCCTCGGGCCATGGTTGCCCTAATACCTGGATGTAACCCCGCCAAAAATCTCCGCACTCTCTCAGCATCGGTAGGCAATATCATAAGGGTATGGCAAGACAACTCTGAAAATCTGGCCTCATAATCTGTCACTGACATCTGCCCCTGCTCTAGCCGCTCAAACTGGTACCGCAGCTCTTCCCTCTCAGAGCGTGGGATATATCTATCCAGAAACATCTGCGTGAACTGCTCCCAAGTGACAGGAGGAGAATCTGCTGGCCTACTGAGAATATAGGACTGCCACCACCTACGAGCTCTGCCCTCCAACTAGAAGGTAGTGAAATCCACTCCATGGGACTCTAGTATCCTCATGTTGTGCAGTCTATCCCTGCACCTATCCACAAAATCCTCGGCGTCCTCGCCCCGCTCACCACCAAAGACTGGAGGGTGCAATCGGATCCATCTATCCAATAACTTCTGCGGATCACCATCCGCAGCTGGTCTAGGCTTAGGTGCTGTTGCAACAGGGTGGACCCCACCCATGGGCAGTGTACCCGGGGTATGATGTAATGTTGCTGTCTGTCCTGCAACCTGGGCAGAAGGGGTCTGGACTCCCCCTCCTGCCTGAGAAGTGGCAGGATCTGCTGGAAATAAACCAGCCTGGGACATAGTGTCCATAAATCTCATCATACGGCCCATGACTGACTGGAAGTCTGGCACTGTCATAAAGTCTACTGGTGCAGGATCTGCTGGAGGCACCTCATCCAGCTCCTCTATAATCGGGTCCTTTGTTGGCGGTACCGAAATAGCTCTGGGATGCTCTCGTCCCCTACCACAGGCCGGTGCCCTCCCCCGGCCTCTGCCGCGACCTCGGAAAGCGGGGGTAGCGACCCTTCCCGAGTCTGGAACATCAGATGCACGAGTCCTCACCATATGTGAGAAATAGAAGAATGAATTTAGTAAATCATCGACTACACAATAGAATAAGAATAAAGAGAGGTTTCCTAACGCCCTATAGCCTCCTGAAGATAAGTACAGACGTCTTTGTACCGATCCGCAAGACTCTACCGGGTTTGCCTGTGACTCTTGAGACTTACGTGAACCTAGTGCTTTGATACCATGTTGTCATGACCCAAAATCCAACACAGGTCGTGATGGCGCCCAACACCGGAGTCAAGCAAGACAACCATTGTTTACTAGTGAGATTATCCTTATTTGACATACCACACCACATATTCCCAAAATTTTAAGCTTAGATCATTTAAATAAAAGTGTAAACATTAACCAACTTAAGTAAATACATCCACAATGATCATGAACCAATATATACAGTCCCAAAATATAGAGTCTACTACGAGTGTGCCAGGAACTAGTGCACAAGTCAACAGGCGAACTAGTAGAATATACAAAGATGATACAATTGTACTGTTGTCTGAAAGAATTAGACAGAAATAAACAAAAGATAACTCCATAGTACTACTGAGAATCGCCAAGGGAGGCATCTCATCGTGGAGTCGGGTCCAGAATATACGTCAAGCTCCGATCAGATAACCAGAAGCACCAGCCTCAGAACCTGTACAATTAAGTATAGAAGTGCAACATGAGTACATAAATATATATGTACCCAGTGAGTATCCCGCCTAACCTCGAAGAGGCAGTGACGAGAGGTCGACATGACACTCGCTAAGGTTCAACAGTATAATTTAACAGAATATAATAGAAACGGTAGCCATGTAAAGACAGTGAAGCAACAAGTATATATGTAAGGTACTGAAATCCAGGAAGAATAATGGGAATGAATAAAAAAATTACCACTTCACTTTTCCCCAAATATTTGTCAGATCAATATCCATGAATTTAGTAACAAATAAATCACAAGCATGCAGGGTAAGGACAACCGGTCGGAGTCATAAGATGGTCATGCCCGTGCACTGCCGATGATCGAACGACCCGTACCAAAAGTGCACCTCTCCACAAAGTACTCACATCTATGCACTGCCAAGGATCGAACGGCCCGTACCAAAAGTGCATCTCTCAATCCCCTCTATGCACTGCCGAGGATCGAACGGCCTGGACCAAAAGTGCATCTCTCAATCCGCCGTGGCGTACGGCCCGTTTTTATAAGAGTGGGGGAAATAACACTCCGCTCGCGGAATGTAAATTGTAAAGCGGTCACATGCACACATATTATTCCTTTTAAAAGAAAATACTTTTCAGTGAACAATTTCTTACAAGTTTTTCTCAAATTCCATAATTTCAGGGAAATAAGAAACATGTAACGTTAATTCATTAAGCATATAGTTATATCAAGTAAAACACAAGGCATGATGTGGGACTAACTACCAGACATAATAGAAGTAGTCACTACGTATGGACTCTCGTCACTTTGTACGTACGTAGCCCCCACAAATTATCACATATAGCTTTTAAATCACCTAGGGGGACAATTCCCCCTTACAAGGTTAGAAAGGAGACTCACCTTGCGTCGAATTTACTCCTCGGACCGAGAACGCGCCCGACAATCTGAACTCTACACCCGAGGACTCGAAACTAGCCAAATGTTATACAATTACATTAATTTATATTCAAAGAATGGAATTCTCCTATTACTTGGCCAAATTCACCATTTTTGAAGAAAATCTAAAATCTGACCCCGGGCTTGCATGCTCGGATTCCAATAATTCTCGAAGGAAACACTCACCCAAAGCCTAAGGATCATTAATATACATTTTTTACTTGATTTCTTAGCTAATGCATGGTTAAATTCTCAAATTATCGAAAGCCCTAGGTTACTACCCAATTCTTGATTTTCCACTAATTATGTGATTAAACTTAACTAGGAATTAATGCAAGAAGCTAATTTAGAGTCTAATTTACTTACCTTCAATAAACAAGTCGTTTTCCCCTCTAAAATGGTGGAAATCGTCCCAAGGAAGAAGAAGAAGATAAGGAAAATGACTTAAATCCCGTGTATAAAAACACAATGTCTGAACAGTGTTTTCGCACCTGCGGCTCGAGGACCGCACCTGCGGTCTCGCACTTGCGAGCAAAGGCTTGCACCTGCGGAGAGGAGACCGCACATGCGGCTCCGCTCCTGCGAAATTTTGTCCGCACCTGCGAGAATTGGCCTGACCACCTTCGGAACACCCAAAACAACGCTAAAACTCAAAATCACACCTCAAAACCCCAAGAACCAAACTTAGGAACTTTAAGTTTTCTTGACTTTTCTAACAAAGCGCCGAACCGACCTATACTACTCGGAATGACACCAAATTTTGCAGGCAAGTCATAAATGACATAACGAAACTATTCTAATCTCGAAATTCCATTCGGACCTCGATAACACAAAAACACGTCCCAAACCACAATAGGAACTTAAGGAACTTCTTATTTCAATATTGAGCGCCGAAACGCTCCCGTGTCATCAGAAAACCATTCGGACCATATGCCAAGGTCTGAAATCATCATATGAAGCTACCGGAACCGTCGAAACTCGATTCCTAGGTCGTCTACCCAAAATGTTGACCGAAGTCAAACTTGGCCTTAAAGGTTAACCTTAAGGAACCAAATGTTCCTATAGCACTCTAAACACCTCCAAATCCAGGACCACCAGTCCCCGCAAGTCATAAATCATAATAAGCCGCTATGGGAAGTTTCATTTAGGGGAACGGGGTCCGATAACGCAAAAGGACCGGTCGGGTTATTACATATTTAAACATAATAAATTAATTTAAAGTAAACGTAATCTAATGGTTTCCAAACAATAACTCCAAATATAAAATAATAAACAACTAAAAACCGAGCCACGGACTAATTATAGAAATAACTCTAAGACTACCCTAGGGTCTGGTGTCACAATTCACGAACTACTAAAGAATACTACAAATAATGGGCTGAAAGAAATAATATAACTTTTTTGAGAAAATACGAAACAACCTCTACGAACTAAGAGAAGACTCTTGGGATCTGCGAACGCCGACAGATATACCTCGTGTCTCCGGATAATGGATAGTTGCTACTAACAATCTCTACTGCTAGCCGGTACCTGGATCTGCACAAAAGAGTTCAGAGTGTAGTATCAGTACAACCCCATGTACTGAGTAAGTGCCGAGCCTAAACTCAACGAAGTAGTGACGAGGCTAAGGCGGGGCAATTATAACTTAACCCGTAACAATGTATATATAATAAAGCAATAAAACAATTCTACACAAATAAGAACGATAACTGCAACAATAAATAAAATAACTCAGTCGCCTATTCCAAGCCTCAGCTGTCACCAAAATCTCACACAAATTTCCAAATTTCCAAACTTTACTTTAAAATAACTGTATGTGCAGAATATGAGAAACAGTAGAGTAAAACAGAAAATTTTCCAAATCTTTGCGTTAAAATCAATAACACATAAATATCCTCCCTTATCGCTGTCTTGTTGCGGCGTGCAACCTGATCCCACCTGTCCACCCTCATCACTATCATTTATTTCCCTTGTCCATCATTATCACTATCATTTATTTCACATATCCACCCGTATCACTATCATTTATTTCTCCTGTCCACCCTTATCACTATCATTCATCCACCTTTATCACTATCAATTTATTTATTTATCAAAAACTTTCATAATTCAGGCCTAGCTTTTCACAACACTTTCATCTCAACATTTGTAAACAGAAAACTGTGCTTCTCATAGACTCATCAATATCATCACAAAAATGGAACCAACAAGAGTACATATATATCGTAAAATAATGTAAACCCACTCAACCTTTATGTACCACCATAAAACCAAGGAGAACACTAATACTTTTCCAAAAATAATTGCAACAAGACTTAACAATAAATTAACAAGCCAAGTAACCATAAAAAAATAACAATAAACATGAAACAATTAAAACATGAAGCAATTATACTAGAAACGGGGAATGGATCATATAAGCAGACAATTTGGTGGTGCATAGATACTCGTCACCTCACCTATGCACCACACACATGGAAATTGCACATAAAAATTTAGTTGGGGATTCCTAAAAATATCATACGGACTTGCTCGTGCGATCAAATCATGAAAATAACATGTAAAACTATGAATTAAACCTCAAAACTCATCTTTTTTCTCAAGAACACTTCAATTTTACTATTTCTCAACCGGGCGTCGGAATCACGTCAAATAAACTCCGATTCTCACCAAACAGTCACAGTTAGTATTCAAATATTATAAAAAATCTGTACTGGGCTCCAAAACCAAAATACGAGCCCGATACCAATGGTTTCAAACACTAATTCTTTTCTTTATTTCATTAATAATTCAGCAAAACAATTTCTTTCAAAAATTGATTTCTAAGGCTTGGGACCTCGGAATTCATTTCCGGGCATACGCCCAAGTCCCATATTTTATTTCGGACCTCTCGGCATCGTCGGAACACAGATCCGGGTCCGTTTATTAAAAATGTTGACTCAAGTCAACTAAAACCAAATTTTAATTCTAAAAATTATTATTTCTTATATTTTCACATAAAAGTTTTTCGGTTTCACGCCCGGACAACGCACGCAAATTGAGGTAATTAAAATTAGTATTTTTATGGCTAATAATCCTGGAACAGAGTCTTAATTCATAAAATGACCCCTTGGGTCATCACAGGTTGGTACCCTGTATTACTGAAAGGAATGTAACCAGGGGTTGGTACCCTGTATTACTGAAAAGAGTGTAACCAGGGGTTGGCACCCTGTATTACTAAAGAGGAATGTAACCAGGGGTTGGTACCCTGTATTACTGAAAGGAGAGTAACCAGAGGTTGACACCCTATATTACTGAGAAGGAATGTAACAAGGGGTTGGGCCCATGTATTACTGATAAAGTGTTGAACCCCTGTAGGTGAAAAGGTTCTACCTGAATTAAGCTACGTAACACAACCTGAGTGAAGAGTACTTATACCTGGACACTTTGTATTGTTTTCTGGAGACCTTGTCTTTCTGACATTGCCCCGACTGTTTCATACCCAGATATCCATAGTATCGCTAATACTTGTCCCTAAAGCGAGGAAATGTTTTCTTTAAAATCAAACTTAGTTGTCTTGCACCCAATATCAGTTTGTGTCCGTAGTGCTTGTCAACTTTTCCCATGAAGCAAGTCTTGCTTAGGCGACCTTTTTAGTTTCTTTGAGACACTTTGTTCGGCTTAGCAAAAGAGATCACAGACAGATTCGTGCCTTTGTCAATGTCGTATATCACCCAAATTGTCCTCAGTATTATGGGAAAACTATAGCCAGTTTTGCAGCCATTTCTTTGCTTTGCTTTTGATGCAAGATTAGACTGAAAGGGACTCAAATAAAAATTATGGGAAAAATAGAAGAGCAATTGAAAGTAAAAAAAAAAAAGGAATTGTGTCTAAACAAAAGGTGTCCCTTTCGGGAGAGGAAAGGGAGACTTATCTGGAGGTATATGCCAACTTCAATGAATCAAAACATGCATTTTGGACTGGACACCTGATCAGTCTGAGCTGTCTAATTCTCAAAATTTGTCGTAAATGTTCATCTTGAAACTGTCTTGTTTGTGCTCATGCCGGAGTATCGAAGACCCTCATTCGGTTAGTAGCGCCCTTTGCGGTTTTTCGCTAAATGACTTCTCTCGTCTCTCTACTCACTGTCGCCTTATGGTTCCCATACGGGTTTTCACCAATAATACTCTCTTATTTCTCTGCTCAGTGTCGCCTTACAATGCCCATACGAGTTTTCACCGATAAGACTATCTCATTTCTTTTTTTACTCAGATACTTCATGCAAAAGGTTTCCAAACGCCCTTGGTATGGGGACTTCAAACATTCTCAAAGATCGATAAGAAGTTCCTAACTGGGAAAAGGGGAAAAGAACCTTGAACTGAACTACATCTTTTGGAACTATTTTTTCAGAAAAAAAATCGTAAAATAAAACAAACTTCTGCCCCAGTTTTGGAGTATTGAGAATATGGATTTTTTGTTGTGATGGGACCGAACCTAGGGTGAGGCTCCCTACGTATCCTTTCGGAATCAGGTCAGACGTAGTTCACTGACTCAGAAGATTCGTTGATGATTTTTTTTTCTTCTTCTTCTTTTTTTTTTTTTTTTTAATTTTATGTTTTTGTTGTTACAAGTACACAAATTCCAAAAAGGGGGAAAATAAAGAAGACAAATACGACTCAAAAGGGTTAACAAAAGGGTGACACCTATTTTGAATAGTGAGCAATGATAACCTTCATCATCTTGATCTGAGAAAATCATGCATGAAAGCTCCACAGTAGGTACATGTCAAACATAATATCTTTTGACTACATATGCATTAATACTCATGCATGGTATCCTTCCTTCTTCATCTACTAAGTGCAAGGCCCCTTTTGGTAACATTTTCTTGATGATGTAGCGTCCTTGCCAGTTTGGGGAGAACTTTCTTTTGGCTTCTACTTGATGTGGAAGAATGCATTTCAGAACAAGTTGGCCTACCTCGAAGTGCCTTGGACCCAATTTCTTGTTGTAAGCGCATATCATTCTTTGCTGGTATAACTGGTCAAAAGAAACCGTTGCTAGCTGTTTTTCATCAATCAGCATTAGACGTTCCAAATGGGTCTTTACCCATTATGTATCTTCAATATCCGATTCTACAATGATCCGAACAGAGGGAATTTCGACTTTAACCGGTGTTATAGCTTCATTTTCATATACTAGCAGATAAGGAGTTGCACCAACAAATGTGCGAGCAGTCATGCAGTATCCAAAAGGAGAAAAAGGAAACTTTCATGCCATTGTTTGGAACCTTGGATAATCTTCTTAATAATCTTCTTGATGTTCTTGTTTGTCGCTTCAACGACTCTACTGGCTTTTGGCCGGTAACGGGTAGAATGGTGATGCACAATTTTAAATTTCTCGCATACCTCCTTCATCAAATGACTATTTAGATTGGCTGCATTGTCAGTGATAATGGTCTTTGGGATACCAAAGCGACAGATGATGTTGGAATGAACAAAGTCTATCACTGCTTTCTTGGTGACTGCTTTGAAAGTGACAGCCTCCACCCACTTGGTGAAGTAATCAATTGCAACCAAAATGAATCTATGCCCATTTGAATCCTTTGGCTTGATTGGCCCAATAACATCCATTCCCCAAGAAAAGAAAGGCCAATGAGAGGACATGGGATGCAACTCCGAAGGTGGCGAGTGAATCAGGTCACCATGAATCTAGAATTGGTGACACTTGCGAATAAAGATGAAGCAATCTTTCTCCATAGTAAGCCTATAATACCCTGCCGGCAGAATCTTCTTCGCCAAAACATATCCATTCATGTGAGGTCCGCTTACCCTCGAGTGCACTTCACTCATGATCCGATCAACTTCTATGGCATCTATGAATCTCAACAAGTTCAAATCTGGGGGTCCTTTTGTACAAACTTTCCCTATTCAGGAAGAAACTGTCGCGAGCCGCATTAAAGATCTTTTTTGGTATGCCTCGGAATGCACTAGGTATTCCCTTGTTTTCAGGAATTGTTTTATGTCATGATACCATGGTTCACCATCTGATTCTGTCTTAATAGTTTTGCAGAAACCGAGTTATCTGAACTTGGATTTCTAATGGATCAATATGTGCATTGCATGGATAAGGGAGCATCGAGGCTAAGGTATCCAAGGCGTCGGCTAGCTCGTTGTGAAACTTGGGAATGACCTGAACTCGATGGATTTGAATCTTTTGCTCAGGTCTTGCACACATCGTCTGTATGGAATAAGCTTGATGTATCGTGTTACATCCCGTACTTTAATATTAGGATAAGTCGTAGTAATCCATATGAGCTTCAAGGGATTAAGACCATTCATGAGATTATAGAGGATTTGTCACTTTGATATTATAAGACCTCGTAAGTATAATAAGGGTGATAGTGTTATATACATTTGATATGGTATTTGAAGTGGAACATTTTTTGTAAAAGTTTGAAAAATATGATTTCATATAATTATTAATATTACTACTTTAGTATATGCTTTAAATTATACACATAATATGAGAAAGTTTATGAGATTAGAAAAATTAGAAGTTGAGAAAATATATATATTTTTACATGGATATTTGAATGAAATAATAGTGTATGTATTGATTTCATATGGTACCACATGACCATGATAGTAGGATGCATAAAAGTATGATAAAATGAATAGTATTTTATTAATGATTAATTTTTAAGTGGAAAATTAACTTGTAATTGAATTTGTGGACAATGTTTAAGGGGGACACCATCCCCAACGTGGCAACAAGTCACTTTGGTGATAATGACTCTTAAGTCATGAATAAAGGTGGCATAATTAGGAGAATTGGCCAAAAAACTCATTCTTATCAAGTGGATCCACACCACTATAATAAGGAGCATTCCTAATTCATTCATTCATTATTGGAAAGATATCACACAAGATTGATCAAATACATAAAATAAGAGATGCTTACATCCCATCTTTAAATAACGATCTTCAACAAGAATTCATACGAGACTTCTTAGCATAATAGCAGCGGGAGTTGAAATGCTAAGGGAGTATGGTGCAATCTTTTTCAAGAATATCATACGAATTTTTCCTTACTCCGATTTTGCCGTCACGTGTTTTGTAGAAATTGTTGTGTGTTAGAGAGATTGTCAAGAGAACCGGATCAGGCATGTTAAGGCTATCCCTTATTTCTTTTGGCATGATCCAAGTAACGATACGTAAACGTAATGCTATTCCATTAGTGGTTCTACTCTTAGCAGTTAAGGATGTCTATGTTATTCATTT
Organism: Nicotiana paniculata; assembly: GCA_005239505.1. Taxonomy (NCBI): domain Eukaryota; kingdom Viridiplantae; phylum Streptophyta; class Magnoliopsida; order Solanales; family Solanaceae; genus Nicotiana; species Nicotiana paniculata. The sequence continues at coordinate 25,436 of ML328728.1, forward strand.
CGGTAAAGTGATATTCAAGCATGTCTAGGTATGTCTCTAAGTCCCTATTGAGGTATTTGATAAAGATGTTAATGTTCATAATATAGTAATACATGTATCTTCATGCATATGCATTTACCACCGAGCAACGACCGGTTGGGCAGTTACATATTTACCACCGTGCTAAGGCCGATTGTGCAGTCATGCATATTCATTTACCACCGTGCTAGGGCCGGTTGGGCAGACATGCATTTACCACCGGACTACGGTCATTCGGGGAGTTACCACCGGTTGGGCAGTTATGTATTATTATTTACCATTGGTTGGCCAGTCATACATTTACCACCGTGCGATGGCCGGTCGGGCAGTTACCACTGTTCAGTTGGGCAGTCATGCATCATATGATATGGATAATAGAAATAGTCTCAAAGAGAAGAATTATGTATGTAAGTATAATAAGTATGCGTGTACGGTGGCACTTCAGAGATTCAGGTTGATTCTTATATATTTTTAATTAATGTTATATTTCAGTTCTGCCTTACATACTCAGTACATTATTCATACCGACGTCCTTTTGTTGGGGACACTGCATTCAGGCCTGCAGGTATAGACAATCAGTCTAACAAAACCTCATAATAGACGAGGTCAGCCTTCAGCGAAGGATCAATAAGACTCTACCTCATTCGGAGTGCAGCTGAGTCTATGAGTCACCGTGTCATATTTTACTATAGATTTATCAGTAGACCGGTACCCTGTCCCATTTGATGTCAAATAATCTTAGAGGCTTTGTAGACAGAGGTTCATTTTGTACAGTATGTCAGAGGCCTTGACGACCCATATGTATTCATGTTTTAAGAAAGATGGTTCATTGATATAGTGTATGCCACTTATAGTTATACATTACGACTTGTGGCCATGTTGGACCATAATAGTTACAAAGAAAAAAAAAGAGTTGAAGAGTAGTTCGCTCGGGCCAGCACGACACCGAGTGCCAGCCACGCTTCCCCAGGTTTGGGGCGTGACAAAGTGGTATCAGAGCGGGTCGTGTCCTAGGAAGTCTACAAAGACATGCCTAGTAGAGTCTCACTTATGGGTGTGTTGCGCGCCACATTTATAATTGAGAGGCTATAGAGAATTTAAGAAATGTTACCCTTCTTTTGTTTCCAGATCGTGCCATATTGATGAGTCATTAGAAGTCAGTATGAAGCTTTCGCCAAATTTTGTATGCACTAGAGATGTATGTATCACAATAGAGCTTTAATGCATAATGTGGAAGGGATTTTATGAAAGAAACAAATGATACAATGCGAAATTGAGAGGTAAGTGAGGTAAATATGAAGAAGATACGAGATACTTAAGTACGAAAAGGTGTGAATAGTCGAGACTTCAAATATAGTTTGAGTTTTAGTTTAATTTACAGAGGACACCCTAGTGAAAATTTTATAAATCTCTAAGAGCTAACATTCGAGGACGAATGTTCTAAAGAGGGGAAGGATGATACATCCCGTACTTTAATATTAGAATAAGTCATAGTAATCCATATGAGCTTCAAAGGATTAAGACCATTCATGAGATTATAGATGATTTGTCACTATGATATTATAAGACCCTGTAAGTATAACAACCATGATACCGTTATATACATTTGATATGGTATTTGGAGTGGAACATTTTTGTAAAAAAAAAGTTTGAAAATATGATTTCATATAATTATTAATATTACTACTTTCGAATATGCTTTAAATTATACACATAATATGAGAAAGTTTATGAGATTTTCTTTATTGTAAAGATATAAATTATTTCTCACAAGAAAATAAGATATCTTTTTACAATTTTAATAATTAAGCATAAGAGAATTTGTACTCTTTATATGAGATTAGGAAAATTAGAAGTTGAGAAAATATATGTATTTTTACATGGATGTTTTAATGAAATAATAGTATATGTATTGATTTTAGATGGTACCACATGACCATGATAGTAGGATGCATAAAGTGTGTTAAAAGTGAGTACTATTTTAAGTAATTTGAGATAATTCATAATTATGTGAATAATTGGTTAATTATTAATTTTTAAGTGGGAAATTAACTTGTAATTGAATTTGTGGATAATGTTTAAGGGGACACCATCCCCAACGTGGCAGCAAGTCACTTTGGTGATAATGACTCTTAAGTCATGAAACAAGGTGGCATAATTAGGAGAATTGGCCAAAAAATTCATTCTTATCAAGTGGATCCACACCACTATAATAAGTAACATTCCTAATTCATTCATTCATTTTTCGAAAGATATCAGACAAGATTGATCAACTACACAAAATAAGAGATGCTTACATCCCATCTTTAAATAACGATCTTCAACAAGAATTCATACGAGATTTCTTAGCATAATAGCAGCGGGAGTTTGAAACTCTAAGGGAGTACGGTGCAATCTTTTTCAAGAATATCATATGAATTTTTCCCTACTCCGATCTTGCCGTTACATGTTTTGTCGCAATTGTCGTGTGTTAGAGGGATTGTCCAGAGAACCGGATCAGGTATGTTAAGGCTATCCCTTATTTCTTTTGGCATGTCCAAGTAACTAAACGTAAATGTAATGCTATTCCATATGTGGTTCTACTCTTAGCAGTTAAGGATGTCTAGGTTATTCATTCCGGTAAAGTGATATTCAAGCATGTCTAAGTATGTCTCTAAATCACTATTGAGGTATTTGATAAAGATGTTAATGTTCATAATATAGTAATACATGCATCTTCATGCATATGCATTTACCACCGAGCTACGGTCGGTCACGCAGTCATGCATTTACCATCGAGCTACGGCTGGTTGGGCAGTTACATATTCACCATCGTGCTACGGCCGGTTGGGCATTCATGCATGTTCATTTACCACCGTGCTACGGTCGGTTGGGCAGACATGCATTTACTACCGGGCTACGGCCGATCGGGGAGTTACCACCGATTGGGCAGTTATGTATCATTATTTACCACCGGTTGGCCAGTGATACATTTACCGTGCAACGGCCGGTCGGGCAGTTACCACTGATCAGTTAGGCAGTCATGCATCATAAGATATGCATAATAGAAATAGTCTGAAAGAGAAGCATTATATATGTAAGTATAATAAGTATGCGTATACGGTGGAACTTCAGAGATTCATGTTGATTCTTATATGTGTTTAATTCATGTTATGTTTCAGTTCGGGCTTGCATACTCAGCATATTATTCGTACTGACATCCTTTTGTTGGGGACACTGCATTCATGCCTGCGGGTATAGAAAATCAGTCTAACAAGCCCTCATAGTAGACGAGGTCATCCTTCAGCGAAGGATTGGTAAGACTCCACCTCATTCGGAGTGCTGCCGAGTCTATGAGTCATCGTGTCAGAGTTTTGCTACAGACTTATGGGTAGGATGATACTCTGTCGCATTTGATATCAAATAATTTTAGAGGCTTTATAGACAGAGGTTCATTTTGTACAGTATGTCAGAGGCCTTGACAGACTATATGTATTTATGTTTTAAGAAAGATGGTTCATTGATACAGTGTTTGCCCACTTATAGTTATACATTACGAGTTGTGGCCATGTTGGCCCATGGTAATTACAAAGAAAAAAAAGAGTTGCAGAATGGTTCGCTCGGGCCAGCACGACACCGAGTGCCAGCCACGCGTCCCCAAGTTTGGGGCGTGACATCTCGAGTCTCCCATTCACCTTAGGCTTGCCGGATAAGCAAGTCAGAATATCCCATAACAAATAGTTCATGCACATCCAGATCGAGAGCCATTTTCAGACCCATGATATAAGCTTCGTATTCTGCCGTATTATTGGTACAGAAGAACCAAAGTCGGGCCGTTGTAGGGTAATGTTGTCCAATAGGTGAGATGAGGATTGCCCCGATCCCAACTCCTTTGATATTGTCGGCCCCATCAAAATACATTTTCCATACATGGCTGTCGTCCGGAACTACTTCCTCTATTGAGTTGACCTCTTCGTCTGGAAAGTATGTGCTCAGTGTCTTGTAACCATCATCAACTGGATTCTCTGCCAAATGATCTGCCAAAGCCTGTGCTTTCATTGCGGTGCAATTAACATAGACGATATCGAACTTTGTGAGCAGAATCTGCCATTTTGCGAGCCTGTCGGTGGGCATTGGCTTTTGAAATATGTACATCAAAGGATCCATTCTAGATATGAGGTAAGTAGTGTAGGCCAGGAGATAATGCCTGAGCTTCTGAGCGACCCAAGTTAAGACACAACATGTCCTTTATAAAAGGGTATACTTAACCTCGTATTTGGTGAACTTCTACCTTAAATAATAGATTGCCTTCTCCTTTTTGTCTGTCATATCATGTTTCCCCAGAACGCATCCAAAGGAATTATCCATCACCAATAGATATAAAAACAAAGGCCTCCCGGGTTTTGGTGAGACTAGTACAAGGTGTTTTGACAAATAATCTTTTATCCTGTCAAAAGATTTTTGGAAATCATCCGCCCACTTGATAGCAACATCATTTTTCAGTAGTTTAAATATGGGATCGCACGTGGTTGTGAGCTGAGCAATGAACCTACTGATGTAGTTCAATCTATCGAGAAAACTCATGACTTCAGTTTGGTTCTTGGGGGTGGCAGATCTCGAATGGATTTTATTTTATCTTAGATGGATCCAATTCGATGCCACTCTGATTGACTATAAAACCGAGGAGTTTCCCAGACGGAACCCCAAATGCACACTTGGCTGGATTGGGTTTAAGGTCATACCTTCGCGACCGTTCAAAGAACTTTTTCAAATCGCGCACATCATCTACATATACTTCAATCTATGTTTGCATCATGTCGTGGAAAATGGTAGTCATGGCCCTCATGTAAGTTGCCCCTGCATTCTTCAAATCGAATGGCATGACCCTGTAAAAATAAGTACCCCATGGGGTGGTCGTCTTTTCTGCATCATCCTCATCCATTTGGATATGGCGGTACCCAGCATAGCAGTCCACAAATGATTGTATCTCATGCTTTGTGCAATTATCTACAAAAATGTGGATGTGTGGTAAAGGAAAATTATCCTTTGGACTTGCTTTGTTCAGGTCCCTGTAGTCAACACAGACTCTGGTTTTTTCATCCTTTTTTGGTACACACACAATATTTGCCACCCATGTGGTGTATCGGACAACTCTAACCACATTGGCACGCAGTTGCTTCATTATTTCCTCTTTGATTTTTTCACTCATATCTGCTTTAAATTTTCGTTTCTTTTGTTGGACTGGTGGAAAATCAGGATACGTTGGAAGCTTATGAACCACTAGATCAACAGTTAGACCCGGCATATCATCATAAGACCAAGCAAACACATCTCTATATTCAAATAAAAGTTGAATCAAGGCATCTCTGGTATTTTGTTCAGTGTGAATGCTTAACTTTGTTTCTCTAACTTCTTCATGACTTCCGATATTAATGGACTCAGTTTCATTGAGGTTGGGCTTAGGCTTATTTTCAAATTGTTCTATCTCTCTTGTTATTTTCTCAACATCCTCATCTTCATCATATTCAACGTCTTGATGCATCATTTCGAAATTGGACAAAATTTTAAGATCTAGGCGTGAATTCCCCATGCATGTCATGTTATTAAAGCCGACATTAACAAACTAAAATGGAAACAAAATGAAAGTAATTAGAAAAAGGGAAAAGATACATAACTTAATACGAAATTGAACTGCATTTCATTGAATTTGAAAGTATAGAAAGGTTAACATCAAAACAAAACAATCATACTGAGATGTTTGGTTTACAACCCTGAAAGTGACCCAAATACAAAAAAGAATCTACAAAAGCAAACTACCAAGGATCCTTCCTTGTGGGGAAAAAAGTTTATCCCCAATTGTTGAGCATGGTGTATGGGCCAATTAGTTGCATATCGGCACGAGTAGTGCCTTCACCGGCCTGGATCATATTTACTTCAGAGAACATCTTGCTGAGGCCTTGGCAAATTTGATCAATGTTTTTCTGCGCTGATGAATTTTGACCCTCTTGGAGTCGTGGTTTGCTAAAAGTGTAAAAAATGTGAGGGATAGATTGGTGCAAGACCCAGCCATGATTTTTGTGGTGCTTGGCTTTGTCTTCGTCTGCTTGTGTTGGCCTGAAGCCTAAACCAAAAGTAGCCTTATTACTGAACAGAGTAATGGGTTCAAAAATTCCTTGCAATGATGCCCCCAATCCTTTTCTGGCTCCTAACCGTGTCTCAGCATAAGTGCAACAACCATTACATATGCGGCGGAAAGACGAGGATGCAAAATGGGATTTCCCTCCTCAACTTGGTCCACAACAACCACTTCGAAAGCCTGATAGACAATGGACTCGCACCCTTCCTTTTCCTCAATACACGAAACTAACAGATCTTTATAGATGGATGATTCGTCTTCTCCGTGAACAATAATCGCTTTCCTGTCATGTGCAAACTTGAGCATTTTATGCAAGGTGGATGGCACAGCTCGAGCCGTATGGATCCATGTCCTTCTGAGAAGAAATTTATAAGAAGTTTTCATGTCCACTACTTGGAAGATACTTTAAAAATCAACCGACCCAATTGTCATGGTAAGGATGATCTTCCCAATGGTGTCTCTCGCTGATCCATTAAAAGCCCAGATGCGGACATTGTTGGGTCGGATTCTATCTGTATTTATCTTTGTTCTTTGCAAGGTGGAGAGGGGTCATACATATATGCTCGATCCTCCATCAACCACGACTTTCTTTACGTAGTGCCCCTCACATTTAACAGTCAGGTATAAAGCCCTGCTGTGCCCGGCTCCCTCCTCGGGAAGTTCATCATCAGTAAAGGAGATTTTGTTCACCTCAAAAAAACTGTTGGTCATGTTCTCTAAATGATTCATTGTGTTCTTCTCTGAGACATGTGCCTCGTTCAAGATATTTATTAGTATAAGAGCATTCTCTTTTAAATGTATGTGCAGAGATAGTAGAGAGATTTGGGCATGAGTCTTTCTCAGCTAGTCAATGATTGAGTAGTCCTGAACTTTCATCTTTTTCAAGAACTCTTCCACATCTTATTTAGTGACCGGTTTATTTATTGGCAATTGTCCTTCTCTGATTTGCTTGGCCTTCCTCAGCTCTTCTGGAGGGTAACACCTCCCCGATCGAGTCAAACCTCTAGTTTCCCCCACTTCTTCTATGATTTCCTTGCCTTTGTAGGTTATTACATTTCGTTGTAGTTCCAAGGAATGGTTTTCGTGTTTGTCATGCGTGGTTGTATGTCAGGCTTGATTATGATCGGCTCTGTTATGCCCTTCATACAACCTTGATTATGCCTTGTAATGGGGTTACCTCCAAGGACATACAACTTTGTCCTTACAACATTGGAGCGAACTTCCAACCTCAAGATTTTTGGAACAAATAAAGTTTCCTTCTCTGAGCTTTGGGCGCCTTTCACAATCAATGGCACATCTCAGCTTGGACTTACTTACAGACATGTTCCTTGAATTGTTCCCACTGTCATTTCTGCTTGATCAACCAGCTTGTATTCTTGATCTCGGCCAATCATTCCCACAAAATGAACATCATTGTGTGCTGGTAACGGGTTGTTTGTCACATTAGGAGGGTCCTCACCATTTGTCACTATAATCAATTTTTCAGCAATGAGTCTTTCTATGGCTCTTTACAAAGTCCAACAATCATCAGTGCTATGCCTCAGGGCCCCTGAATGATATTCACATCAAGAATTTGCTTGAAATACATATGAATCGGGATGCATATGGTGGGGAGCGATAGGTCCAATCATGCCCATCTGCTTCAGCTTCTGGAATAGACTAGAGTATGACCATAATCCTCCCTGGGACGAGCATTGTAGTGTGCCCAGAAATTTTGATGCTGAGATCAGGGGATCCTTGGAGTTGGTGCCCGTTCCTGCTGATTGGGCGGCCGATCATAGAATTGAGACTTGAACATTGTATACTGTGGTGGTCCCACAGAGTATTGAGGAATTAGCGAGGGATAATAATGTTGAGGGTAGCTAGATTTCCCCTACTGAACTTGCACATAAGGGTGCGATGCCCCTCTTTGAACTTCCCTGAATCCCGAAGTCATCATGTACCCTTCATCTTTCTTCTTTATATTTGTCAAATTTCCCGACCCATTTTGGATTGCTTGGGTGGTGGATTTGAGAGCAACTTGACTTACAATTCTGCCAGTCTTGAGGCTATTTTAGACCATTTCACCTATCTTGATCACTTCTGCAAAAGGCATACCAATTGAGGACATCATGTTTTGGAAATAATCAGGTTCTTGAGCCTCTAGAAAAACAGTGATCAACTAATGATTATCCATCAGTGGCTTAACTCTAGCTGCTTGCTCCCTTCACTTGATGGCATACTCCCTAAAGCTTTCCGTCAGCTTTTTCTTCGTATTGGATTGGGAATTGCGATCTGGTGCAATATCAATGTTGTACTGGAATTGTTTGACGAAGGCCTAGGCCATGTCATCCCAAACATACCAGTGAGAGATATCTTGGTTACTAAACCATTTGGAGGCTATCCCCACAAGACTTTCCCCAAAATAAGCCATCATCAATTCTTCTTTTCCACCTGCACCCCTCAGCTGGTTGCAGTACCTTTTCAAGTGGGCGATAGGGTCATCGTGTACATCATACTTCTCGAATTTTGGGGTATTTAACCATGGTGTCAAATGGATGTGAGAGAACATGCATAAATACTGAACGATACACTTTGTGACCACCTAGTCCTTGTATGTTCTTTATGTTCTGTTCAAGACTTTTCATTTTCCCGGCCATCTTATCTGGCTCAATCGTCTTGGAAGGTTTTTCATTTTCCACTGGTGACTTGTACTGAGGAGTCTGATTGTATGGAGAAGAGATCCTGAAAGCCATATTTGGAGAGTATTATTGGCCATCATAAACATGAGATGGTGGCTTTTTGTTTGGACTTGTCATAGGAGGTGGTGACGGGATTGTATATACCGGCAGCCAGACACGACAAAAAGGGTATTCCTTATCGGTGCGGCTGGAGGTCGCACATTAGAAGTACCAGGGGCGGTATGGAAGCTGTAGTTTGGCACATATCCTGGCGGTAGAATGTGATCGCTTGTTGCATAGAATGGTGGTTGAGTAGCCAGGAGTACAGTGGAAGTTCCTGTAGAGGGACCCTGAGGCGGAGGCTGACTGGAGACCCAAGCATGATACACATCATACAGTTGTTGTTTCAATCTTATTACTTCCTCCGACTCTTGCTCAACTGGCTGACCCTGGGGGTCTTCATTGACCAACTTGATTTAATCATTGTTGGCCATTGCTACCTTTCCCTTAGATCTGGTGAAGTAATGATGTGTTGCCAGTTTCACCACAAACCAACCATCGTAAGCTTACTATATAAGAGAAATCAAACGTGTTAGGTTAAGTATTTTACAACTTACGAATTACACGTAAATGTGCTATGCTCCTAAAATTATCACCATCTCTAACATGCTTTTGGGATGCTTCATGTTTCATTCCAGCTTATAAGGTTGTTGCTTATTGACCCTCTAATTTTTCCTCTCTCTCTCTCTCTCTCTCTCTCGCTCTCTTTTCACTTGCCTCATTTTGATCCCTCATTTTAGAGTCGTCGAAGAATATTTCGATCGAACCTTTTGGGGGTTGCCTATGTATCATGTCGCCGCATGAATCAGATCATTATGTAGTTAAGGGAAATTAGGAATAAATAAATAAACAAACTCTTTTTTTATATTTTTTTTACTCATATACAAATCAGACCACGAAAGCTCCTAACAAGAAAAATATTTTGGATTTTTATTTTTTGGGAATTGTTGAAAGAAAGACTTCTAAAGAAGAAATAAAATATCCTTTTTGGGATTTTAATTTTTTTTAATATTCGAAAGAAAGACTTATAAAAAAGAAAGAAAATATTTTTGGATTTACAATTTTTTTGCCGTTGAATGAAAAAATCTTTGGATTCTGAGTTTTCGTTTTAATTTAAGAAAGAAAAACTTTTGAAGAAGAAAGAAAATATTTTGCAATTCAATTTTTTTTTTTAAATTTCTTGATTTGATGTCTCAAAAATAGATTTAAACGAAAATAGTTTTAAATTGTTTTTGGAAATTTTTGAAAGAAAGACTTCTAAAGAAGAAAGAAATTTTTTTTGAATTTTTGAATTTTTGCCTTTGAATTTCTGAAAATATTTTTGGATTTTGAATTTTTTTTAATTTCCTAAAAAAAACTTCTGAAGAAGAACGAAAATATTTTGGAATTCAAATCCTTCTTTTTTTAAATTTCTGGATTTGATGTATCAAAGGTTAAAGGAAAATATTTTTGTTTTTAAAAATTGGGGGCCAGACCCGATAAGGTTTCCTACGTATCTCACCTCCGGTGAGAATCAAGCTCGCGTAGTTCGGTGAAACCGAGTATTTTTCTCTTTTGATTTTTATGAAAATTAATCTTTATACGTCACGCCAGACTACTACAAAATCTTAGTAAAACATGATTATTGGTTCTAAACTAGGAGAATGATTGTTGTTTTTAATAATTCCGTTCAACTAATTTTCTAAAGCCGGTAAACAATGCAAGAAAGCCTTACAAATGATGTAGCAAGTAGAACATAAGTGAACACGATGATATCAAAGAGGATACTTTTCTTATATGAACCCAACCTTGGTGCCGAGTTTCGCTAATACAAATGCACGTGATGCAAATAAAGTGAACCTACTAGGGATATCCGACATGAGGTTTGTTCTTCTAGGTTTAAATCCTAGTGGAGAAGGTATCTAGACTAGCTTAATCGAGCGAACAACTCTAGCCGAGGAGGATCAGCGTACTGGTAGCATTACTTTCCGGCTTAGCTGGTGGTGCTCCTCGCCTAAAACATGTGAGACTAAAATCCTTCACCGGGTGACAAGCACCTCGGCTATCTCAAAGAAAGCGGGCTATACCAAGCAAATGCCTAATTTAATTTCAAGAAGACTCAGAGGGGATGCATGAGAAGACAGTTTATATGTACAGTTCAACAATATCAAAGCGGTAAAAAGCAGGCAAGTAGCATATTCAGTCCAAATAAATCACAGTATATGCAAAATTAATAAAGCGAAATAAAAATCAACATGTACAAGCTCGAATTCTGGTTGTCCCTAGCAGAGTCGCCAGAGCTGTCACACCCCTTTTTACCCCAAAAGATATGTATGTTGTTTATTGTTGTAGGTTAAAGAGTTTTTTCCAATTAAAGTGACAAATTTGAGTTGAGATTATTTTATTTACAGAGTCGCCACTTAGAATTGATTTTTGGGTGTTCCAAGTCACATTTTATTTCAATTTTTAGTCAAGGAAGATTTGACTCTTTATTATTGGTTTGCGAAAACATAGTCCAGATAAGAAATTATGTTGATCGGGGAGAAGATGTAAGGCATTTTCCGAGTCCCATGGTTCTAGAAATGTCGCTTTATTGACTTAAACTTGGCTTAAATTAATTTTGGATAAACTGTGTTTTACTGGATTTTCATGTTTTACCAATACACTTTTAATTATTAAAATTATTAAACAAAAAATTGAATAGTAATAAGTTGTCTTAACCGCACCACGCAGGCGAATGTGCCACATAGACAAAATTTATTAATTTTTTCATAACCGCACTACCAAGCGAATTCGCAGTCATGACAAGGGTTATTAGCACATTATTTACTTTTGAAGAATTACTATGTTTGTGCTTTGAGGAAAACTTAATTAATTTTTTATTGAAATTTATTGAAAGTTACTATCGCGCTATGCAAGCGAATCCGTGATTATGGGAAATAATTAAATTAAAAATTAACTAAAACTATTGAGTAAGGTATGAGATTATTCAATTAATTTATTGTTAAACATCATACTACACAAGCAATTCTGTGAAGTCAAAACGTGCCCACTATTTTCCTAGTGTTTAATTAATTAAAGGTACTTAAGTTATTGGATTATTTTAATTATGGAGCAAAATCGGGTTGTGATTAGAGTTGGTTTGAGAAATCAATAATTAAAGACTTGGGCCATCTCTTGTTTTTAGATAAATAAGGTCAGCTCCTAATACTTTAATGGTATTGGGCTCTTTTGTTGGTTTATCATGAAGTGGGCTCAGCAGAAAATATCTACAAAGAATGGGCCAACTGGTTTTTCTGATTATTTTTTTTAGAAGAAAGGAAATGGGCCAGCTGAAACTACTAAAACAAAAATGGACCTGCTAGCATGCTATCACAAAATGAGCCTGGCAAAGTTGATCTTATTTAGCCCAAATAATCCGTAATTTCTAATTTACTAATACAACCCAACAAGACTAGTTATGCACAAATCTATGTGGCCTACTTGCTTAAATCCAAACTTCTTTTATTACTTAAAAAATCCATTTTTTCTACTAAATACTACTACATCATGTAATGCTCACTTAAACAAGAACTAAAAAAAAATTATTGAACCCAACCTCTCCCAATGCCACCTATCCAGTGTTTTTTTCTTTCTAATTTAACTTTACAAAAAAAAACTCATGAACTCATTAAAAAAATAACTACCAGTGAAAACACACATATAAAATAGTAAATTCATCCTTTTCTAAACCCACTTAGGCATGACGCAATCTACCAAACGATTTTCATACTTAGTATCTTCGTAACCAAAAAGAGATAGGCAGTAGCGTATGAGTTGAATTTTAAACATACCAAAGTCATACTTTCTCATGCATATTAAACTAAATAAATTTTAATAATGGAGATGAAACTTCAATACAACATGTTCTCATTCATTCTTATCACAGACAACAATGCACTTAGAAGCAATACCTATTTGCAGAATTTCGAGGAAAGAAACAGCAAGAAGACCTTTGATACCAAATCTACTTGAACTAACAAACAGAACCCACAGTAACGGCAGCGAAAACAACAACAAATCAACAATAGCAGAACCTAACAATACCCTAGAAAGCCCAGCAAGAAGCACCGGAAACTAATAGCTAATGATTCTATAAATTACCTAAAAGATCCCTCTGTTTTTCACGAGTTTTTGCACTCTCATTAACACTCACGAAAAGCTCACAATTTCAGCATAGTATATCATGTCCAGCTGATATTTCTTACCGTCTAGCAGATGTGTGCTAGATTGACAAAGAATGAGCTCTTTAAATATGAAAAATAAGTCCTTTTGGACAGATTTTGGTTCACCAAAAATCTGTCCAAAAGGAATAACTTTTGTGTACCAAAACAGTCCTCTTTTCACCAAATTCTGACACAAAGCAGAGCGATTGTGTTTTCCAGAATGTTTAAACAATAAAAGTAAACAACTATGTACTAAACATTTTTTAATTTCAGCTTTTATCAATAGTAACTCAAATACTCAAACTTGATCCAATCATGAAATTGATAAAGCAACAAAAAGATTTCGATTAGAATTAAACTAAATATCCAATGAAATAGATTAAATAAGTTTGATTTATGCAACTAACAGAAACGACAATTGAAATCAGGAAACACTACCTAAAATATAACTTAAATTAACATTGGTAAGCTATGGAACAACAATTAATATTATCTTAAACAAATGACTCACTAAATGACGATTCAACGACACTAAGATCAATTTGGTCGATGACAAATTAATAAAAAACTAGGCTAAATAGAGACGACTAATCATCAATCACGCTATCGATCAAAGAGAACAAACAAATACCAGAAAAAATAAGAGCAAAATTCAGAAACTAAAATAAAAATAAAAAGAGTTAGAGGTTGTACCAAACAAACCAAGTCGACTCTCCTCAAATCTCAAGGGCAATGCAAACCACGACAAATGAGGAAGGAGAGTTGTTGGATCAAATGAGATTGAATGGATGAGATTTAATCTTGGCTTATTTATCAAAATGATGTCGTTTTGGGTGTCTCTCAGACCACAACGTATGGACAGGGTCCTGCGCTCGAATTTGTGGGCTAGTTTTTTCCCAATTTGGCTAAACAAAGCATTAACCTAGTAGCTTAACCCCTTATATAACTAAAATCTAATTCAAAAAATTATAAATTCACACATAATAATTATTAAAAATATAATGTAAAAGAAAAAAAATTATACATTTACACCTTTCTCGATTACATGAACATGTGAATATAGATGCAACAATTAAAACACCCAAAATGATTCAATACATAAAAACTAGAGTTAATATCCACATGCAAATATCAAACACCAAATCCATCAATCTCTAAAGAGAACTACTCCATAGATATAGAGTAATTCATCACAAATATAAAGAAAAACATAAAATGATCCAAACTTTTGTCTTGAGTGAGGATTGAATGATGAATTCCTTGTGCTTTCGCTTCTCCACCTCCTCCTTAGTCTCCTTCGGTCTTAATTGTGTCAAAAAGTTCATAAAATAATATTTTTCCATATATATATATACCAAGTAGGGTCGGGCCCAGACGAAAACACCTTCTCCTACGTGAAATAGGACAAATACTTTGTAAGAATTGCACAGGTGCACCACACCACTCGCCTCCCCACACGCCGCGTTAGTGTTGTTTTCTTAGAGTGCGGAGCTGTAATGACCCAACCGGTCGTTTTGAGTCCGAGCACATCGTTCCGCAGTTTGAAGCCATGAGAAGCTTCATTTCAGGTGATATGGCTTGTAGGTGTGGTCGGAATTGAATTACAGAAAGTTTAGAGTCAATTTGGAAAGAAATTTCTCATTTCAGAAGCCTTAAATTGGAAGAATCGACTAATATTGGATTTTTGAGTAAACGATCTCAGAATCGGGATTTTAAGGTTCCAACAGGTTCGTATGATGATTTCGGACTTGGGCGTATGTTCGGCTCGGGTTTTGGATGACCCGGGAGTGTTTTGGTGCATATTGTAGAAGTCAGCATTTTAAAAGAATTTCATAAGTCTGGGTTGAAGTGCATTTAAGTGGTATTGATGTCCGTTTGGGATTCCGAGTCTGGGAATATCTTTGTATGGTGATTCTGGAGTTGGGAGCGCGATCAGAACTGAATTCGGAGGTCCGTAGGTCATTTTGCAGTCATTTGGCTAAAGATAGAAATTTGAGGGTTTTTAAGAAATCCAACCGGAAGTGGAAATTTCCATACCGGGGTCGGAATGCGATTCCGAAAGTTGGAGCAGGTCCGTAATGTTGAAAGTGACTTGTGTGCAAAATTTGGGGTCAATCGGACGTGATTTGATAGGTTTCGGCATCAAATGTAGAAGTTTGAAGTTCTAAGTTCATTAAGCTTGAATCGGATTGTGATTCGTGATTTCGATGTTGTTTGATGTGATTTCAAGGCTCGACTAAGTTCTAATGAGGTATTAGGACTGCTTGGTAGGTTTGGTTGAGGTCCCGAGGGCCTCAGGCGTGTTTCAGATGCTCAATGGGTTGATTCTTGCCTTGTGAGGATTGCTGGTTTTCTGATGTGAGTGCAACAGGTTTTTACTCATGCAATCGCATGAATGGGTCTACGATCGCATAGTGCAAGATTGGAGGTTGTTGGGTTTTGTCTTATGCGATCGCGGGGTAGTGTTTGCGACCACATAGAGGAAGATTTAGAGGCCCTGGGATTTGGCTTACGCGATCGCGGGGCATTGTTTGTGATCACATAGAGGAAGATTTGGGGGGCCTGGGATTTGGCCTATGTGATCGCGGGGAAGTTCATGCGATCGCACAGAAGGACTGTGCTGAGCAGTGGAGTGTTTAAGACGGGATTTGGGCCATTTCTTCTAATTTTTCTCTTGGTTGGTCAATTTTTGGACAAATGGGGATTTTCGTCATCTATGTCAAGGTAAGTTGTTTCGACTCATTTCAAGTTAAATACATGAATTAGATATGGATTAAAGTATGAAAATTTTGTGGAAATTTGGGATTTTTGAAGAAAGACCTAGAATGTGTATTTTTGGATTTCAACCACGAATTTGAGCATAAAAGTAATAATAAATTATGTTTTTGAGTTTGTAAGGTGTTGGGTAATCTTTATCTTCGAAAATTTCGGAATCCGGGCACGTGGGCCTGAGGGTAGTTTTTTCAACTTTCCAAGCGGAGTTAGGAATTCATATAAATTGAATTTTTATAAGTATTAGAGTATATTTTCATTGGTTTGCCCGTTATTTGGATAGTTTTGGGGTGTTGTGCATCAATTTGAGTTGTCGGAAGGGCTTGGAGGCTAGTTATGAATCTTCGGAGCGAGGTAAGTCTCCTTTATAACCTTGTGAGGGGTAATTGTCCCCATGGATGAACTAATGAAATATGTGCTACTATTTGTGGAGGTTACGTACGCACGAAGTGACGGGAGTCCGTGCGTAGCTACTATTATTCTTATGTCCGGGTAGTCTAGGACCTAAAAGCATGTTTTATTTGTCGTACTAGTATCTTTGTTGACGAATTACAAAATGTTTAAACCTTATCGAACTTGACAAACGAATTTCTAAAAAACGATTTAAATACTATATTTGTGACCATTAAAAGCAAAATTTTCATTTCTTCGGTAATTGTTTCCCGATATAGACGGGATGGATTGTTTGAATGTGTATGCTTATGTGTGAACGCTTCGCAATTTATATTCCGCGAGCGGGGTGATTTCTTTCCACCACTCTTATAGGATCAGGCCGTTCGCCTCGGCAAGATTTATGTACCACACTCTTATGGGATCGGGCTGTTCGCTTCGACAGGATTTATGTAGCACTCTCTCATGGTAGCGGACCGTACACTACGGCAGGTTAATAGATGCATCTATGGTTCGCGCCGTTCGACCCTTCGACAGTGCACAGTTTACTTTTATGTTGGATCGGGTCGTTTGCCTCAGCATTTCCTATAAGTATACATCATCCCCATGGAATCGTGCGAAATATTTGGCAAAAAGCCAGTTCATCCGAGGATTTTCCCCCTGATTTGGATTATGACAGCCTCTTTGATGAAATCCACTATATTTATTTATATGCTTCGGCTACGGAGGGAACTTGCTAGTAGAGAGTTGAGTAAATTGGAAAGAGTGAAAATGTACCACGTAATCTATACTTGTATGTCTTATGTATTTACATTGCTTTTATATTAATTCATTTCTTTAGTGCACTTGATATTGTTGGACCTCTAATAAGTGTCAAAGTCGACCTCTCGTCACTACCTCTTCGAGGTTAGGCGGGATACTTACTGAGTACACGTTATTTTCGTACTCATGCTACACTTGTTGTGCATTTTTATTGCACAGGTATATTCATAGATAGTGGCCCTGCTTGACGCAGTGATGTGACTGACTTGGAGACTTAGACGAGCTGCACCATTTGGAGACGACCCGCAGTCGGCAGGGTCTTCCTCAGATGTATTGTATTTATTTTAAATTCCTCGTCCAGTTTGTATTTCGGACAAGTATTGTAGTACATGTATAATTCTTAGATATTTGCTCATGCACTTGTGACACCGGGTTCTGGGGAAATTATGGGATGTATTCACTATTTAAATTTGCCAAAGATATTGTTGATTTCTCAGTGGAAGTTCGATAATTATTATTTAACAAAATGAAAAAGGAATGACTTCAAGAATTTTTATAAATAAAGATTTTATTAAATATTTAAATGATCGGCTTGCCCGACAGTGGTGTCCGGCGCCATCACGACCTTAATGGATTTCTGGTCGTGACAACATGGTATCAGATCACTAGGTTCCCTTAGGTCTCACGAGTCATGAGCAAGTCTAGTAGCGTCTTGCGGATCGGTACGGAGACGTTTGTACTTATATTCAAGAGGCTACAGGGCTGTTAGGAGTACTTTAATTCTTGATTCCTTCTCGTGCGGTTTGATTCCTTTAAGGCTTATGCCTACGTTTCTTCCTATTCCATCGTACGCGTCGCGAAGCGCTTTCTATAAATCGGGAATTCGAAGAATGGTAATGGTACTACAGATATGGAGCGTGATCTCGAGATTTCAGTATTTTAGTTCCGGTGGAGGAAAGACAATTGAACTATGAATGCTCAATTTGGGTTGAAAGAATAATAAGACTTGGTATTTTCAAGCGAGGTGGAATATTCATCTATGATGTGGTATCACTGTTTTTGATCGAAAAGAAGGTGTTAAGATCGTCGGTGCTATGGTTTCTTCAGTAGAATTGGGTCAGAGGGTTGTGAAGTAATATTGAAGAAACGGTTGTCAGAGGTCGTGGTGTGCGGTGGTTCAGCATTGAATAAGTATTTCTAATAACGACGGCTCGAGAAAGATAATCTTCGGAAAGGTTTAAAGTTGTGGTGATCTGCTTCTTTAAGTGCTACAAAGATAGTTATTGGCCTAAGGCAACGGCTGGGCAGCAAGGGATAAGAAGGACACGTGGGAAGTGTCAGGTGAGGGTTAAATTTCTAAAAGTCCAGGTGTAAGAAAAGGAAGTCAGGTAGTTGCTTGCGGGAGTGAGTTTAACCAAAGTGGGAGAGTTTCGGCGTAGCATATGAGTTATGTGGTAATATAGATACACCTCTTGAGGGGAAGTTTGGAGTGATTTGGGAATTTTAGTGGACGATGATGGGATCCACAGACTTAAATTAAATTATTGGCTATTTCGGGGGAAGGTTAGATACAACAGAGATGAGTCGTTCGGGATGAAGAAGGATGCAATATAGCGGTGAGTTGGAGGATGTTGTCGCACTTTTAGTGGATGTCCATGAGGAGCGCACAGACTGGTAAGTTGGTAAATGAGGACGGGTGTATGATGGGGCATTGATGTCGTAGAGATTGTGCAGTACAACATTGTTGGAAGCTGTCAATTGGTAATTTCCGCAGGAGGTTTATCTCCTGTGATCAGGTTAGCGGTCGTGTGGTTGGCAAGTTTCTGCGAGGAATTCTAGTGGCTATTCGGTAGGAGGCCGAATATGTGAATGATGCGAGGGAATATGAGTATTCATGGAATGCTAACAGGAGAATTTAGAAGAATTTGACGGGTTGGTTGAGCAAGATCATGTCAGCAATGAAGAAAGAATTTTGGTGGGGTCTAGAGTGGTGCAAGGGGCAGCTTCAGGCTAAGTGGGAGAGTCCCACCGCCTGCGATTGGGTTGCAGGATTATTTTCTGATGGGGTTGCGTATTGTCGGCGTATTGGCAAGTTATTGTAGTTAAGGGAAAATGAGTAGAATAGTAATTGAGTATGGGATTTGATAAAGGTGTGCAAGGGTTGGCCTTATTGAATCAGGTTTAGGCTTTGGAAAGATTTAGGATTTATGCTTAGAAGAAAGGTAACTTACAAGTGAAGGGATTCAGTCGGGTGCTTTATCAAGATGGGTGTTCAGGTGCCAGCGAAGCCGTAGAGTTGATTACATTCGAGACCAAGCCAGAGTGGGTGACTCTCAACAATGGTTCCAATGAATTCAAAGGTTAGAAGGTGATGTCTAAGGATTTCAAGCCCACAACATGGTTGAGAATCGAGCTTTTGCAGCATAATCATGGGCAAGAGAAAATGGTTGGTGTGTTCTATGTTATCTTCGGCGTGTGGAGTAGCATTGGGGTTTATAAAAAATAGAAAATGACTTCGGGTTCATGGAAGGGTTATCAGAATGGGTATACCAGTCAAAGATGTGAATATGCGTGCAAGGAGGGCATGAAACGGTTCATGGGTATGGAAACGAAATGGTCTCGTGGAATGGAGTCACTCAATGTGAGTGCGAATTGAGTTGCTATGTGTTGATTGGGGTTATCATTATTCCTGCGGTAAGTGCGAATTGAATTGAGGTAAGAAAAAGGTTTCTATATGATGAAGTGTTCACCCTATTAGTGGTTCAGAAGTCATGATGGAATTCTTGCGCTATCTCATATTGGCATGTTAGGTGTGGTAAGAAGTATGTAACTGGAAATAAGGATCGAGGTTGCGGTTCGGTGTTGACTAGGATGTCATGAGCTCAGATGAGCAAGAAAAAGGGATTTGAATGTTTAGAGTAAGCTAGTGTTGTCTTTAGTGTCACCTGAGATCGGTGTTTGGTGAAAGAGGCTTTGCATCCTAGTTATGGGTTCTTAATTTGTTTTACAGTGTTAGTGTAGCTAGTGGTGGAGGTGCAGACTTTCTACCTTGTGTGGAAGGTCGTGGGAGCGTTACCACGGGATGATCGTATGACTGTGACATGTAGTCACTTAATGGATTGAAGATTTGGACCGAGTATAAAGGAGTGTAATGTTTCTTATTTGAGAATTTACGCCTGAAAGGCGTTCGGTTCATTCGGTTGTGGATTGTGGGGTGTTTTTCTCGGCTATGATGGTCGTTCTTGCGTATTATGAGAGGAAGTGGGTTAATATGGACCCAGATAAAGCTATTAGCCTAGTTCGATGCGATCAAGGTAGACTCGATGTTTGTGGGTAGATTTAAATATGATTATGGGCTCCGTATGAGTCAGGCGTGTTCATTTCGGTATAGCGCTTTTCATGGAAAGGTATTAGAACAACAGATGTTGTTCCATCTTCGTTCATCTCATGTAATATTCTGTTGTGCCGTGTGAGTTGGGAAACGACTTGATAATTTCTTATGTGTTGAGTTCCCGTGTAGTGATGATGTTATGTGAGAAGGATAGCTCTTGAGATTCAGATTATATATCGCGCCTCAGATATGCTTGAGTTTTGTAGTGTATGGCTCTATCAGTCTCCCTAGGATGGTATTGTGCACTTAGCGTGCTTGTGGCCGATGTTTGATATTTGTGGTAGTGAGTAATTTAGCTCGGTGTGCGTATTCTTACGTGAATTTTATGTTATTTGGATCGGGTGGCACGCCGCCACGGGCATGTTATTTGGATCGGGTTGTGTGCCACAACCGTGTGATGTTGAGTGCGGTTCCATATATATATTTTGTTGTGTTTTGCTTTCTATTTTCTGAGGAGAGTTCATAATAAGTTTCTTAAGTTGAGTAGTCTTTTCCTGAGTCATTTCTTTATGTATCATGTTCGAGTTATGGCCTATTGGAACGTTGTGGTATCATGTGAGACTGTTGGTCATGTTTGGGGTGATTTGTTGTCTGAGCAGTTCATACTGGGTGAGACGAGATTATCGGATCAGGGATCAGCGCGATAAGGTTATGTGAAGTATATATTAAAGCACAAATACCAACAGTTGGTTCATAATGAGGTGATGATTCTAGTCAGGAGGAGAGATTCAATGATTTGTTGACTTTGCAGTTGGTTGTGAATTTCTATACATCTCCTCCATTGTGGTGGTATCGTAAGCGTTATAACAGGACCTATATGTATGTCATGAGGTGCATCGGGAGCATCAGATTCGTGAAATTTTGGCTATTAAGGTTCAGGGAATGTTATTGTGGTTAGATGATGAATTATGCGGTGCATGGTGCTAATTCAACAAAGATGTGAAGTCATGTTCTGGTACATCGGGTGGTAGTTGATACGGTGTTCATATATTGGAAACAGGCCTGGCAGAGGATTTCGGATGTTGAGGACCTGGTTCTAAGGCCCATTTGCCTAAATAGAAGAGGATATCTTCAGAATTGTTCGAGCAAGTGTACTCAACTGGGTTGTGGTAGCACGGGCAGGTGCACGAGGTGTTAAATAGTGATTTCAGATAACTCCAGAGCAGTTCTTAGCACGTTCGAGGACGAACGTATGTTTAAGTGGGGGAGAATGTAACGACCCGACCGGTCGTTTTGAGCCCTAGTGCATCGTTCAGCGGTTTGAGGCTATGAGCAGCTTCATTTCAGGTGATATGGCTTGTAGGTGTGGTCGGAATTGAATTTCGGGAAGTTTAGAGTCAATTTGGAAAGAAAATTTTCATTCTAGAAGCCTTACATTGGAAGAATCGACTAAGATTGGATTTTTGAGTAAACGAACTCAGAATCGGGATTTGAAGGTTCTAGCAGGTTCGTATGATGATTTCGGACTTGGGTGTATGTTTAGATCGGGTTTTGGATGACCCGGGAGCGTTTCAACGCATATTGTAGAAGTCAGCATTTTAGAAGAATTTCATAAGTCTGGGTTGAAGTGCATTACAGTGATATTGATGTCCGTTTGGGATTTCGAGTCTGGGAATAGCTCCGTATGGAGATTCTGGATTTGGGAGCACAATCGGAAGTGAATTCGGAGGTCCGTAGGTTATTTTTTAAGTCATTTGGCTAAAGATAGAAATTTGAAGGTTTTTGAGAAATCCGACCGGAAGTGGAAATATTGATACCATGGTCGGAATGCGATTCCGAAAGTTGGAGCAGGTTCGTAATGTTGAAGGTGAATTGTTTGCAAAATTTGGGGTCAATCAGGTGTGATTTGATAGGTTTCGACATCGAATGTAGAAGTTTGAAGTTCTAAGTTCATTAAGCTTGAATCGGGTTGCGATTCGTGATTTCGATGTTGTTTGATGTGATTTCAAGGCTCGACTAAGTTCGAATAAGGTATTAGGACTGGTTGGTAGATTTGGTTGAGGTCCCGAGGGCCTCGAGCGTGTTTCGAATGCTCAACGGGTCGATTCTTGCCTTGTGAGGATTGCTGGTTTTCTGGTGTGAGTGCAACAGGTTTTTACTCTATGCGATCGCGTGAATGGGTCTGCGATCACATAGTGCAAGATTGGAGGCTGCTGGGTTTTGGCTTATGCGATTGCGGGGCAGTGTTTGTGATCGCATATAGGAAGATTTGGAGGCCCTGGGATTTGGCTTAAGAGATCGCGGGGCATTGTTTGCGATCGCATAGAGGAAGATTTGGGGGCCTTGGGATTTGGCCTATGCGATCGCGGGGCAGTTCATGCGATCGCACAGAAGGACTGTGCTGGGCAGTGGAGTGTTTTATGACGGGATTTGGGCCATTTCTTCTCATTTTTCTCTTGGTTGGTCAATTTTTGGAGAGCTTCAAGTGGGGATTTTCGTCATCTATGTCAAGGTAAGTTATTTCTACTCATTTCAAGTTAAATACATGAATTAGATATGGATTAAAGAATGAAAATTTTGTGGAAATTTGGGATTTTTGAAGAAATACCTAGAATGTGTATTTTTGGATTTCAACCATGAACTTGAGCATGAAATTAAGAATAAATTGTGTATTTGAGTTCGTAAGGTGTTGGGTAATCTTTATCTTCAAAAATTTCGGAATCCGGGCATGTGGGCTCGAGGGTAATTTTTTCAACTTTCCAAGCGGAGTTAGGAATTCATATAAATTGAATTGTTATAAGTATTAGAGTATATTTTCAATTGTTTGCCTGTTATTTGGATAGTTTTGGGGCGTTGTGCATCAATTTGAGTCGTGGGAAGGGCTTGGAGGCCGGTTATGAATCTTCGGAGCGAGGTAAGTCTCCTTTCTAACATTGTGAAGGGAAATTGTCCCCATAGGTGTACTAATTAAATATGTGCTACTATTTGTGGGGGCTACGTACACACGAAGTGACGGGAGTCCGTGCGTAGCTACTATTATGCTTATGTCCGGGTAGTCTAGGACCCGAAAGCATGTTTTATTTGTTGTACTTGTATCTTTGCTGATGAATTTCAAAATGTTTAAACCTTATCGAACTTGACAAACGAATTTCTAGAATAAGATTTAAATACTATATTTGTGACCATTAAAAGCGAATTTTCATTTCCTGGGTAATTGTTTCCCGATATAGACGGGATGGACTGTTTGAATGTGTATGCTTATGTGTGATCGCTTCGCAATTTATATTCCGCGAGCGGGGTGATTCCTTTCCACCACTCTTATGGGATCGGCCCGTTTGCCTTAGCAGGATTTATTTACCACACTCTTATGGGATCGGGTCGGTCGCCTCGGTAGGATTTATGTACCACACTCTCATGGGAGCGGACCGTACGCCACGGCAGGTTAATAGATGCATCTATGGTTCGCGTCGTTCGACCCTTCGGCAGTGCACAGTTTACTTTTATGTTGGATCGGGTCGTTCGCCTCGACATTTCCTATAAATATACACCATCCCCATGGAATCGTGCGAAATATTTGGCAAAAAGCCAGTTCGTCCGAGGGTTTTCCCCCTGATTTGGATTATGACAGTCTCTTTCATGAAATCCACTATATTTATTTATATGCTTCGGCTACGGAGGGAACTTGCTAGTAGAGAGTTCAGTAAATTGTAAAGAGGGAAAATGTACCACATAATCTATACTTGTATGTCTTATGTATTTACATTGCTTTATATTAATTCATTTCTTTAGTGCACTTGATATTGTTGGACATCTAGTAAGTGTCAAAGTCGACCTCTCGTCACTACCTCTTCGAGGTTAGGCGGGATACTTACTGAGTACATGTTATTTTCGTACTTATGCTACACTTGATGTGCATTTTTATTGCATGGGTACATTCATAGATAGTGGCCCTGCTTGACGCAGTGATGTGACTGACATGCAGACTTAGACGAGCTTCACCATCCGGAGACGACCCGCAGCCGGCAGAGTCTTCCTCAGATGTATTGTATTTATTTTAACTTGCTTGTCCAGTTTGTATTTCGGACAAGTATTGTAGTACATGTATAATTCTTAGATATTTTCTCATGCATTTGTGACACCGGGTTCTGGGAAAATTATGGGATGTATTCACTATTTAAATTTGCCAAAGATATTGTTGATTTCTCAGTGGAAGTTCGCTAATTATTATTTAACAAAATGAAAAAGGAATGACTTCAAGAATTTTTAAAAATAAAGATATTATTAACTATTTAAATGATTGGCTTGCCCGACAGTGGTGTCCGACGCCATCACGACCTTAATGTATTTTGGGTCGTGACAGGAGGTTTCTTGACTTTTTGATATCCGAACGTGGTTTTCGACCCCAGACGCGATCCCAACTTAATCCTTTGGGCTTTACTCAGACTTCAAAGCTCCAAATAGGTCAAATTCATTCCGTAGTATCTACATAACTCGGAATCCTCCTACAAGGCATAACGCCAAATTAGTACAAAACACTAGCAATTAAAGATCAAGCTCAATAAAGTGCAGTAAATTAGAGTACAATAAGCGACTAAAACATGAGACTATAGCCTACCATTAGGATATTATTTTAGTCCTCGACTAGGTTCGCTATGTGTTTTGGAACTTGTTGGTATGTTTGGATGGGGTCCCGAGGGCCTCGAGTACGAATCATATCAAGTTTTGGACTTAAGGAATTGCTGAAGCATAAGGCTTCTAGTATGATCGCACCTGCGAAGTTATGGCTGCAGGTGCCAGACCACAGGAGCGGACTAGGGGTCGCAAAATCAGTTGGGATTGAGGCTGGTTGGATTCGTAGGTGTGGGAAATTTACCGCACATGTGGGCTCGCAAACGCGGGAAATGAAGTGCAGAAGTGAAGAGGCGTGGTTTTCTACAAATGTGAAGGTTCAAGCGTAGGTACGCGTTCACAGGTGCGAAGGGTATTCCGCAGAAGCGGAACTGGGCCTTGGGCTGAATTGAAGAAGCACAGAAGTGGAGGAATTTTTCATAAGCGGACCTGTAGAAGTGTACTCTTGTCCGCAAAAGCGAAGATCTGGAAGCAGGAGGGGTGTTCGCAGATGCGATATTTGGATCGCACCTATGGGAGCGCATATGCGGTCAAGTGATCGCGGGTGCGATGATCGCTGGGCAGAAGGCTTTGTTAAGTACGTGGGTTTCACTCATTTTCATTTCATTCCTTCCATGGGACCTAACCTTGGAGCGCCATTTTCTTCGTCAATCATGAGGTAAGTAATTTCTACAAGTTGTGAGTTAAATATATGAATTTGGGCTTGTAAATACATGAAAAACTATGGAAATTGTGGGATTTCAAGAGAAAACCTATATATTGGTATTTTTTGATTTGACCACGATTTTGGAAATGGAATTAGGAATAAATCATATATTTGAGTTCATAATGTTATGGGTAAAGTTTATCTTTGTATATTTTCGAAATTCGGGCACGTGTGCGCGAGGGTTGACTTTGTTGACTTTTCGAGCAGAGTTGAGGATTGTTATAAATTGATTAATTATGAGTATTAAAGTATATTTTTACTGGTTTGCACATTATTTGACTAGTTGGACCGATGGGCGATGGTTTGAGGTGCTAGAGAGGTGTTGGAGCCGGTTATGGAACTTCGGAACGAGGTAAGCCTCCTGTCTAACCCCGTGAAGGGGAATTTACCCCGTAGGTGTTATGTTCTTATGTGCTACATGTTATGGGTGATACACATGTATGATGTAACGAGTGTCCGTGCATATGCTAGGATTCCTAATTTGTCCGGGTAGACTTAGGTTTACGCAATGCTTTAATTCTACTATTTGAGTTATCCTTGCCTACTGAATTCCTTTATTGTGTGTTGCGACCTGAGACTAGACTTGCATAGATTTATAGACTCGTTATTATAGAGATTTGACGAGCTACTTGATCTAGCCGCGAAATAATTGTGCTCCCCTTACTAATTTCTCTCGCGTTGTGTGTTTTCATCGAAGGGCTTCCTTAAATTTCATAACTCACACGTTTATTAGTGAGTGGGGTCAAGATCCCATTAAAGCTTCTTATTCTAATGGGATCGGGCCATTCGCCTCGGTAGGATATTTGTAGCACACTCTTATGGGATCGTGCCATTCGCCTCGGTATTATCATACTCTTATGAGATCGGGTCGTTCGCCTCGGCAGGATATTTGTAACACACTCTTATGGGATCGGGTCGTTTGCCTCGACAGTATCATACTATTATAGGATCGGGACGTTCGCCTCGAGAGTACCATACTCTTATTCGATTGGGCCGTTCTCCTCAGCACTATCATACTATTATGGGATCGAGTCGTTCAACTCGGCAGTATCATATGCTAGTGTATTCATAAGTTTTCCTGATTTGAGTTGTAATGACCTATCTGGTGAGGACCATTATATATATTCTCTCCAGTTGAGGAGGTAAACAATAATTGAGGGCTTGTGTTTACTGTTCAGAGGAGGATCATGTTGCGTACTTATTGCCAGTGTCAACACTATTGCCAAATTATTTATTTTTTGCTTCCCTCTTTTCTCCTTCAACTTAGGACAATCTCTCTTGTAGTGGACATGCTCCCCGCACTCATAATAGTTTTGCTTCCTTGCTTTAGACTTTTATCTGGACGTTGACTTTTTCCTGTTAAAGTCCTTTTGTTGTGTTCTTCCTCTAATCACAAGACCCTCACTCTTAATTCTACTGTTTAGAAAGCTTTTTTTCAACTCTTTAAATTTTAGTGCATTACTAACATCTTGCAGTGACATATTAACTTTCACATATAGCAGTGTACCGGCAAAAGTATCATAAGACGGTGGTAAAGAATATAACACAATCAAGGCATGATCCTCACTCTCAATTTTGATATCCCGTTCTTCAGGTCCATTATAATGGAATTATACTCATCAAGGTGAGTTTTAATAGGTTTACCTTCGTTCATATGGAGATTGCATAACATCTTTTTCAGGTAGAGGCAGTTTGTCAGCGATTTCATAGAATATAGATCTTTCAGCTTCTTCCATGCCATTGCTGCAGAAGTTTCTTCCGCAAATTCCTGAAGCACGCTATCTGTAACGCTCATGAAGATCACACTCAAATACCTCTCCTTCAGGTTAGCCTTCTCTATCTCTGTCATCTATTCAGGAAAATCCTCATCAATTGCCTTCCATAACCATTGTAACACCAAGGAAGATTTCATCCTAATCTTCCCTAGACTGAAACTAGAACCCGGGTCAAATTTCTCTACTTCGTACTTTGTTGAAGATGATGAAGACATCTTAACCCTAGATTATATGTAGAAACCCAAACCTTGTTTTGATACCAATTGTTGCGGAAGATCGTGGGTTAACTAGCACACAATCACACACAAAGCAAATAGACAAGAAAAATCAACACAAGGATTTAACGAGTTTTGGCTAAAGCCTATCCTCAGGGCACAAGTAGAGAGAGTTTTCCACTATGAATGAGAAGAAAAGCACAATACAATATTTAGAATCCCCAACTAAAACCCCTATATATAGACGCCAAATAGACCCAAACCTTCAAGAGAAAGATTTCCCAATTTGACAAGAACTATAAGTTTTTCTTTCCTAAATCTATTAGGACAATGAGTTTTCCTTAAACTTATAGGGATTATGGGTTTTCTAAAAATACAAGGAAACAATTCAAGGCACAAATAACACGCCTAAACATTAACGAACAGAGTTTCCAAGTACCTGTACTGGTAGGAGATAGGTGGTAATAAATACAGAATAAATTAGTCAAGGTGTGTATAAGTTGTATATTGTATTGATTATTTTGTGAGCTGGTGTTTTTATTGGAAAATGAAAAGAATATGACCATTTGATTCTTAATATCTCTTGTGTCACTGTCAAGTTCCTGCCTTACACAATTTTTTTAGCAATTTACTGCATTAGATTGTTTAGTTTTGGTTGATAATTGTTGATAAATTGATCTAATTGGATAAAGCTAGCTTTAACAGCTTGGCCAGACTTGGATATTTTAATATGGACAATCTATATTGTCAAAAAGTTGCTTGTGGCTTTTGGTTCAGAATAAAGAAAAAGATCAGCATTTTGTGAAGAGTAGTCTGAGTAGAATTTCGTGGCATCTAGAAAGAAATTGTAAAAAGAAATATTCTAAAGTATTTCACTATTGTGTTAGGTGCAACAACTCTAAATCATCACAATGAAAAAGCAGAGCAAAAGAAAAAAAAAAAAAAACGAAAAGAAGATTTCATGATTTGGTCGAGAAGATAATAAATTATTTTTTTTCATTCCAAACAAATATTTAAAAAATGATATGATCAATGATGGCTCTTGCGCTTTCAGGATAAAATTGAAGTTTACCAACAAACAGAGTGGACTCAGGATTTGGCTATCGCGAGAAATCATGACATTAGTATAAATTTATCATCGCCTACGGTTATCGGTACGGGAACCTATGCTAATATTTAACTATTTCTTATATATATTTGTAAGTATACATGAAATTTTTGACGAAATTTTCGGGTGATGGTGATCCCTCAACCTATAGTGTACGTTCACCTCTGCCAACAATATAGAGACAATTTATTTCTATCGTCGGAAAGAGTGTTTTACCTTCTTAGTGAATCTACTCAGTATAGAGTTAAATTAATCGGATCAGTAGGTCTCGAATACTAAATAGTTAAAGAAAACAGTAATGAGTTTAGCTATCAAATAATTAGTTCTTTTTCTTGTTTTCACATTAGAAGTCAAGATAAAACACAAGCATTTTGTATTTATTTTAACAGTGAATGAACTAATTATATGTTTATAGGCTGGTTAGGTGAAGTAAAGCATGTTATACGAGGAAATTACGAAGAAAATGTGCTAATTGTCGTGTACAGCAAAGCAGCCGGCCAAGCAAATTCGGACTTGATAAGTGGCTAAGTCCACTTTCTAGTGGACCTAGTGGTTCACTAACTTTTACCAAAAAGGCAATAATTTGCAATTCAAAAAGAAAAAAGGAAAAAAGAAAACTAAGACTTTAACACACCAACCCCCACAGGAAGCAACGATGCAACTCACACAAAAGGAAACAAAGAAACCTTAATATTGAGTTTTTCGGAGGCGGGTCTAACATTTGAGTTAAACCTTTACGTTTTTTAGTATTAAACTCATTATCTTTGTATAATTATGGGTTCAGACTTTTTATTTATTGTAATATTTGTAAAGTTTTATACATAATGCTCCACATCGAAAGTACTTATTAAGATATACTCATTCTCCGGATACTACATTCGCTTCTAGGGTTCTTAATATCTTGTTGAATTGTCCAAGCTCCAGACGCATGTTCGTTTCAATTTTATCGGATGTCTCTGAAGGAACTAACTCCAAAAATGTTCAATGTTAGGTGTGTTCGGAGAAGGGTGTTAAGCTTCCGTCCTAGGTTAATAGAATAGATAATTGTTGATTCTTATATAGTTTTTGAACCATTCTTACCTCATAAGCTAATTTTTAGAATCGTATAAAGAGAATGAAATAACTAGACAAACTTCAACCAACCAACCTGCCCTACATGCTATACTGTACAATTGAAAAATAAA
Source organism: Nicotiana paniculata (assembly GCA_005239505.1). Taxonomy (NCBI): domain Eukaryota; kingdom Viridiplantae; phylum Streptophyta; class Magnoliopsida; order Solanales; family Solanaceae; genus Nicotiana; species Nicotiana paniculata. The sequence goes on from ML328728.1 coordinate 55,345, forward strand.
CAAAAGAGAACCAGACAATATTTCAACCAATATTCCACCAAGAAAACCAATTATGACAATTCTTAACCAAAGTCAGTATTGACACTTATAAAAAGCACTATCTCCACTGTACATGATTGTGAAACCTAACAAAGACACTCTAAAAGGAAAACACTACAAGAATAAATTACATTACAACTCTTATAGCTAATTCTTGTCTCTAGATTTTCAACTATGGAATCCTCAACCAAAAGCCAAATACCAACACAATCAGAAGAAGAACGTAACTGCACATATGCCATGCAACTGTTGTCATCTTCAGTCCTCCCCTTTGTGTTGCATTCAACAATTCAATTAGAAGTTTTTGAGATATTAGCCAAAGCTAATGACACTAAACTTTCTGCTTCTCAAATTGTTTCTCAAATACCAAACTGCAAGAATCCTGAGGCAGCTACTATGTTAGATAGGATGCTTTATGTCTTGGCTAGTTACTCGTTGTTCACTTGTTCCATTGTTGAGGAAGAAAATTGTGGATCGAAAAGAGTGTATGGTTTGTCACCAGTGGGAAAATTCTTTGTTAGAGATGAAGATGGTGCATCAATGGGGCCACTTTTGGCTTTGCTTCAAGATAAAGTATTTATTAATAGCTGGTAAGTTTTGTCCTACTTTTTATTCTTTTTTCCACTTGAATTATTAGTTGGTTGCCTTTTTCTCAAGACAAGATTCTTAAGTTTACTATTTGTCGATTATGATTAATATCATCAAATGAATTTATTGTGGGTCAAAATCTTAAACGACAGATGACAAGGACGGCAGGATTTTTTGAATTTTGATTTATGAAATAGACAAAAGATGTTGCTCATTACGCAGAAATGACAATTGAATTTTTTGTTGTGGTTTTATACTCCTTCCATCCGTTCACTTTTACTTGGCACGTTTTGACATTTTATGCCCCTTAAAAAATAATAAATGAAGTGTAAAGTGTATAATTTACCATGTTACCCATATTAATTGATGCATATTTTACTGGATTTGAAAAAATGATTTGAAATGAATAATAAATATTGTGGGTATAACAAGAATTTTTTTTTTTTGTTTTCTTTTAATATGCGTAAAGTGACAAGTAAAAATCATTACTATAAGTAAAAATGAACGGAGGAAGTAATACCAACTAGCTCGAATTAGAGGAGTGAGGCTAATGGATGTCATGCATCAATTGGCTCAACGATAAAATATACTTCCCTAAGAACTTTTTAACCCTACATCTACCCAATTACCAAGGCCAAGGGGTACAATGTAGTTCAAATATTGCTGGATATATGGTTAGGGTAAATTATCTTTAGAAAAATATATGGTCTTTTTACTTGCAATCTAATACAAATTTTATCATGTCTTACACTATGGTTGAAATATGTATGTAAAACAGCTAATTTAATGAGGAGAGTCTATGGAAATTATTATTTGATTAGATTAAATTCTGATAAGAATGTAGCCATTTTTTTTATAAGTTGGTATCTGTGTCAAATTGTGCTTACCTCGATTAATTTTAATGGGTACTTATTATTTCCCATCAGCACTAAAATTCAAAAATAGTCAAATGTATAAGTGGTCATTCAAAAACAGCCACAATTTCAAAAGTAATCGAAATTTAGCCACTTTCATGTAAAGATAAATCTGAACGAAAACACTGTTCAAAATCCAAAAAATACTCCAGTATAATATACTGGTAATATACTGGAGTTCTAGTATAATATACTGGGTTTCCAGCATAATATACTGGACTTCCAGCATAATATACCAATCCAACATAATATGCTGGAAGTTCATATACATGTGCTCCAATCTCTAATATATTATGCTGGATTTTTCTGCAGTGTTAGAGTTCCAGCATAATATGCTGGAAGTTCATACACAAGTGCACCAATCTCCAGTATATTATGTTGGAACTTTCCGTGTTGCAGCAAAATAGTGGCTAGTTTTCAATGACTTTATAAGTATTGACTATTTTTAAATGACCAGTCCGAAAACTTACAAGCCCGTGATATTTTGATAGAAAAAGAGTGGATAGCCGTTTAACAAACTTAAGTGCCGGACGGTTTGGCCTTATGTGGTGATCCTCGCTTGGAAAATCATTTTCTTGAATAACAAGTGTCAAAAATGCTCCCAAGATTTAAAAAAAAAATAAAAAAATTAAGCCATTAGATATATATTTTCAAGATGAAAGCTAAAAAGGAAATTTAAGTTACGGCACCAGAATAATGAAATGCGCATATATATCTCAAAAGCTAATAATAATTTGTTCTCTCAACTTAACTAATTTGTTTTTACCTCATTTTATTAAATAACTCACTATTTATAAGCGACTTAGATAAATTAGATTCTTAGATTGACCTTAATTTAGTTTAATCGTAGGTGGGAGTTGAGGAAATCTTTATACTAAATGCCTCTAGCTAGTAGATTGGTATTATTCTTTTCAAATTTTTATTCTCTAATGGCGTGTGCCATCTTTGTTACGTTACACAGTTTGACCAACTTCTCCCAAAATGAAAGGTTTATGTTTGACTCCTATAAACTTGTTTTTAATGCAAAAGAGGGACTACAATTAGATCATATCTTTCATTGGTTTTTCATTGTACACCAATATTTGGATCCGACTAAATTCAGATTCATCAAAAGTTTCACATTGTTGGGAGAGGGGAGCAGCGTTCCCAACAAAGGCGATTCTATAACTAGTGTTCGAACCCGAGACTCTAATTAAAGACGAAAGAGTAGTTACCATATTGGTAGATCATATCTGACTCTCTTTCTAATTTCGAATTACAGGTTTGAATTGAAAGATGCAGTTCTTGAAGGAGGAGTTCCATTTGACAGGGTACATGGTGTACATGCATTTGAATATCCAAAGTCAGATCCCAAATTTAATGATGTTTTCAACAAGGCGATGATCAATAACACAACTATAGTCATGAAAAGAATACTTGAAAATTACAAAGGTTTTGAGAACCTTAAAACTTTGGTTGATGTTGGAGGTGGTCTTGGAGTTAACCTCAAGATGATTACATCTAAATACCCCACAATTAAGGGCACTAATTTTGATTTGCCACATGTTGTCCAACATGCCCCTTCCTATCCTGGTACCTCCTCTCGTTCTTGCTTTGTTGTTTATTATTTACTTTGGTCATAGGGTATGTTGAGTTATATTCATTCTCAAAAAAGTTTATTAAGGTTTTGAATTCCATCTAAAAAGTGAGTCAGAGAAATAGTAAAATTGTCTTTGTGTGACCTATAATTTACTGGTTCGAGTTATGGACGTCACTGATACTTGCATCAGTGTAGGGTGGGGTGTCTGCATACACCTTTTGGAGTGCGATTCTTCGCCGAACCCTATGTGAATGCGAGATGTTTCGTGCACTGGCTGCCCACCATTGCTATTTTGAGTTGTAGAGTCTTGCACATGACATCAGAGTCAATTAAATTAAGCTCGTTCTTGCACTTGTGAATTCCATTATATAAAACCTACTTTTGAATTCTAAAATTCAGTTAGACTTGCTAAAGGGTGTTGGCTAATATTTGTTCGACATGAGTTGTGTAAAACTTTTTAAAGGGGCTTATAATAGATACTCTTGATAATTTTGCAAGGTCCCCTTAAATTTTACTCATTTTTTGTTACATACAATCTTCATGTCAAATTCTAACTTGTATTTAGATTATTCTTGTAAAACAATCTTCATGTCAAATTCATGTCGATGATCTCCCAATATATATGCATGTATATGTATGATTTGCAAAACCACATGAACAAAATGGTTGAGCTCTGGGAATTGTGATATATGATTTGCTTATATGTGCACTACCAATTATATAAATTAAACTCGATTTGATAATATTTGCAGGGGTGGAGCATGTTGGGGGAGATATGTTTGAAAGTGTTCCAGAAGGAGAAGCTATTTTTATGAAGGTACGTCAAATTAATTGGAGGAGTCACATAGGTTTAGCAGAAAAGTGATAAATTATTTCTTGTTTTTTTTTTTAGTAAAAAACGTTTACAGTTCAGTTCCAAATTGGAAACGGAGGTAGTAATAAATAGAAGTTGCACAAATAAAAAAGATCTTGTTTTATTAATTTGGAAGCGGAGGGAATAATAACGTTCCAAAACGACTATTTTTCTTTATGACGTGGTGTCCGAGTCAGTTTGTACGCACCTCGACTAATTCCACTAGCTACCTGCTACTTCGGATCAATAAAGAAATTTGGTAACTCTGTCCACAAGCTTGGGCAGATGGGAAGACGTCACTTAGTGTTTTTTGTATTTGCCGGAATATAATAACGTGCCAAAACGACTAATATTTCGATGTTTCTTAATGAAGTGGATTCTACACGATTGGAGTGATAGTCACAACATCAAGTTGCTAAAGAACTGCTACAAGGCTCTACCAAACAATGGAAAGGTGATTGTTGTTGAGGCCATTTTACCAGTGAAACCTGACACTGATACCGCTGTGGTTGGCGTTTCGCAATGTGATTTGATCATGATGGCTCAAAATCCTGGAGGCAAAGAGCGTTCGGAACAGGAGTTTCGAGCCTTGGCTACTGAAGCTGGATTCAAAGGCGTTAACTTAATATGTTGTGTCTGTAATTTTTGGGTCATGGAATTCTGCAAGTAGATTTCTACTGTGCATTGAGTTTCTACTACTCTTTGAGTATCCATTTATGGCAATCTGGGACTGGAATTGCAGCTTAGTCCAGATTGAACATTGATATTCCAAATAATATTTCTTTTATTTCCCTTGTTTGTTTCTCTTGTATGAAAGGATGTCATTTTGAGTATTGATAAACATGTTCTCTAGGACAGAAATTGTAACTTTGTCCAACTTTATTGATATTATTCCTCGTAAGATTTATATGACATGTGTCTCTGGTTTGAGAAGAGTTTCAATATCTACAGGCAGTTTCTTTTTCCATCTTAGTGGGACTGAGACGGCTGCGATTGACAAAGTAGGGGAGGCGAGTCTTGTATCTATTCATATTTTGTTGTACTCGGAGAAGTGGTGACCCGAGAGTATATACTAAACGAAATGATGGTGGCTCCATACGGGGGATTGTCGGGTTCTTATGGGTGCATTAACTAGAAATTGGCGACTAAACTTACAACTTAGTCCACATAAAGGGAAACGTAAAGAGTGTGCCCCTGCTAGAGGTCTAAAATTATACTACTTGAGAAGCAAAAGAACAGAGGAAGAATTATCAATGAAAAAGCTTTTTCAATATCTGCAAACCATCACAGGGAGATTTAAATCGATCACTGCGTGAAGTCTAAATAATGGCGAGGATAAGGTAGCATTGCTTAAGCTGTTGCTAGTCATACCTACATACTTCCCTATTTTTTGTTTTTTTTTTAAAAAAAAGTTTCACGTTGTGTCTGATACCTGTATTGAGACCCGACTAAATCTGATTTCGTGCCGGAAAAGTCTCACATTAAGTGGGTAAAACATTTCCTAACAAAGGCAACTTCACACATTAGGACTCGAACTTATCACTAAACTACAAACCCTGGTTGGTTTTGCTGCATACTTCCTACAATTATTGTTATCGCTTCTGTGTTAAAACTCAGAAAATCAGAAGAACTGTTAGAAGAAACAGAAAATATATATAAACGATAAATAATATTCCGAGTCCACAATTTTCTTGTGTGTCCTTAAGGAATTTTAACCCCCTCACAAGTTGCCAAGGTAATGGATTAAATCCACCCAGGATGAAACGGAATAACCTTCCTGCAACAGTGGCAATACCAACTGCAGAATACCAACAAACTCAAAGAACGGAGCAAGATCACACTTACGAAGTTGAGAGAGAGAGAGAGAC
>ML328728.1:61346-160789 GCA_005239505.1 Nicotiana paniculata
AAGCCGAGCCGAAGCCGAAGCCGAAGCCGAAGCCGAGCGAGCGATGACGACGGCGCGAGGATACATCCTCTTCAACTCCTTTTAAGAGCTCTAAGAAGTGATCCTATATTTATACACACAAGTGTAGTTGTCTTTCACCAATGTGGTACAAAGTTCATGACAAAAGCTCACTTGATTCAAATTTTCATTTCCCTCCATTTTATTTCCCACCATTTCCCAATTCACACTCCTAGACTTTTAAGCCCAATGCTTAAAGTCTTTAAGCCCAATGCTTAAAGTCCAACAATTATAGGATCATGACAATTGACAACCATATGGTAACATGTTTTGTCGTACAATTTTATAAGCTTAATTACCAAAGACATGGATCTACTTGAAGGTATATATACATTAACTTGCAACTGCTAAATAAAAGAACATCGAGGTGAGAGAATGAAAAGACAATGTACAAATAAGCAAACTATAGACATAGTTCATTTGAGTTTTATTCTGTTAGAATATTAAGATAGCAAAACAACAAAGCAGAGTTTACATTTCGAAGAGCAAAGCTGCAAGATTGCTCAACTGAAAACTATTTTGACCATGTCTCTGCAGCAGCATTAGGACTCTATTTCTTTTCAGATGCTCCCAATAATTTCCTTGTACAAGTCCTTGATCTTTGATATCAAAACTTCTCTGTTAATGGCAAAATGTTATAAGAAGAGAGGTAAGTAGTGACGAACACGACGTATGAATAATAAACTTAGCTTCCAGTAATTCATATATCGATGATATGGAAATTACCTGTCTGGTTTGAAGACCAAGTTCTTGTAGTCTTTTTATGATGCCAAAAGGGGAAAGACAATTGATGCTTGAGAGGGGGAACAGTTTTTCAAGAGGGGAATAAAAGTCTTTTTGCAGGGAAATTTGTATAGAGATCCGGTTCTCAGGGGAACTTCAATTATAAGTTTGTCATCATAAAAAAGGAGAAATTAATAAGTTATATGTCTTTTAGCATTTTGATAATCTAACAAACTTCAAGATAAGAACCAGACTGGGAACCTATTACACATCCTTAAAGTGCTCAAGAACAACAAGTCTCAAGTCTGGCACAAGTTCCACCAACTTGATTCAAAGAAAAGACAGAGGAAACAAATGGAGATTAGTTCCCTTGCTGACAGTGCAAGTCAACTCTCCACAGCTGTAAAGTCGCTTCACTGTTTCTCCTCACACACATAACAATGCAAATAGAGCAGCAATCACTTTATGGAGCATCCCTTATACCGAATAATTGCTCGCATCATCAAAGTGACCTCACTTGTATATTACCAACATGAAGCAAGGGAATAAAATAAACTTGAACGATCCAAAGTTATCAAGTTTCTATCTCAATTATGCTACCGATTTTGAGTGACTTCAAGACTTCCAGAACAAAGCAACAACAGAACAAAGGACCAATTTCCAGCACTGTGTTACCATATGTTATTAGTTTTGCTGTATCTTTGTTAGAGTGATCTACTTGTAATTCCTACTTGTGTAGGAAATCATATGTAAAACTATAAACCTTATGTTTGTGTCTTGGCTAGAGTTAGTCGAGTTGTGAGCTGTGTAATAGAGTTATTACAAAGAGGCTTGTAATAGAGATATTACAAGTAGGTGAGTGATTAAGAGGTTAATTCCTAGGTTATAATAGTTTGTACTAGGACGTTTGATCAGTTAGTGAAATTGAAATCCTACGAGTGTAGGTCGTGGTTTTTTATCATGGAGCTGGGAGTTTTTCACGTAAAACTTATTGTGTCATATACTTATTTTTGATTGTGTACGTTCTGTGGAAACTGATAGAGAATCAGGTTCTCTATATAGTTTGGTGGACCCTAAGTTTCTATCAATTGGTATTAGAGTAGGTTCTTTCTATCAAGCTAACACCTAGAAAGGATCCCCATAGCTGCTCTACCAAACTTTGAAGAAGGCCAATCAACCTACAGACCACCAAGATTCAATGGACAATACTACATAAGTACAAATGGTGGAAGACAAGGATGCATGATTTTATCATGGCTAAAGATTCAGAGCTCTAGGATGTTATCTGCGATGGACCCTTCGTTCCCATGAAGACCACTGGCGAGCCAGCCGTGACAATTCCAAAGACAAGGAATGAGTATACCGATGCTGACCGAAAAGCTATAGAGGCTGAACAAAAATGATCCTCATCTGTGGTATTGCATTAGACGAGTATAATATAATTTCTGCCTGTCAATCTGCCAATGAGATCTGGGAGGCTCTCCAAACCGCACATGAAGGAACAACTCAAGTCAAACAGTCAAAGTTGGACATGGTCACCACTGAGTATGAACTCTTTAGGATGAAGGATGATGAGTCCATTCAGGACATGCACACTCTATTAACCTCCATCATCAATGAGCTTCACTCTCTAGGAGAGATCATTCCAAGGAACAAACTTGTCAGTAAAATACTTAGTGTATTACCTGGTCCTTTGGAAAGCAAAGTCAATGCTATCACAGAGGCAAAGGATCTGCAAAAGCTGACCATTGATGAAATCATTGGAAATCTGAAGACTTATGAAATTAAAAAAAAAGGACAAGGAAAGAAGAGAACCCAAAAAGGAGAAGAACCTATTCCTTAAGGCCGACAACAATGACTCAAGTGGAGAGGATGCTGACACGGCCTATCTGACAAAAAAGTTTCAGAAAATGGTTCGCAGAAACGGAGGCATTCCAAAAAAGGGTAGCTCCAGCAGACCAAACGGCTATGAATTGTGTCATAAATGTGGGATTCCAGGACATTTCATCAAAGACTTTCCTATGCAGAAGCAAGACCAGTACAAGCACAACACAGACAAAACAACCAAGAGAAACCCGGTTCTAGACAGGAGATTCAAGAGAAAAGATGCTACTGACAATGTTGTGAAGCAAGCTTTTGCCGCATGGGGAGATTCTTTCTGTGCATCTGGGGAAGATGATGAACAAGGTGACACCTCCATGATGGCTGTTAAAAGCGAAGAAACTGAATATTACTCTATCTTTTCCTTGATGGCAAAATCTAATAAAGATGAAGATGATGGTGACGATGAGGTAAACGTTCTAGACGTTCAAAGAAATTTGAAGTCTTGTTCTCAATAAAAGCTTATATATTTGGAAAATGTCCTAATTGATGCTTATCATAATCTCATTAATGAGAAAAATATGTTAACTACAAAACTAGGAGAGGTTGAACATGAGAGAGATGATCTCGTAGTCGTAGTGTTGACTTAAAAGAAACCATTGATGATTTAAAAAAAGGAAAAGGATTCTTTAAATGAGATTATTGAAAATGTAGAGCATGGAAGACATGACTTGTTAGTGGTAGTTGTGGATCTAAAAGAAACCATTGATGAATTAAAATGGGAATACAGTTTTGGGAACACTCAAAAGGGAAAGGAAGTTTCAAGTGAGACACACCTTAAGCTTGAAAATGAGCTAAAAATGGTGAAATCTAGTTTGTGTGTTGAACATGAAAGAAACAAACAACTTCAGGAAGATCTAGGAAGAGTTAAGAATGACCTAAAAAAATATCTTAAATGGACCTGGTCTTGTATGCAATCACACCCATGTATAAGCACAATGGGGGAACAAGCATGGAATCAGGTTCCAAAAGGAAAAGACTCACTACAATCCATATAGCAAGTACGTTACTATCCCTGCTAACTGGAATTGCGTGGTAACATTGGACACTTTAAAGAAACCTCTAAGGCTAGATTTTAGTCCCAATTGAAAATAAAGTTTTTGTTGAAAAAGCAACTACCGTTAAAGAACTTGGTCCCTCAAATAAAAAACATGTGATGCCTTCTTGGACAAGAAGAAGTTGGATTCACCCTTTTACTCACTACAAGGGACCCAAATTTGTTTGGGTTCCTAAGTCTTACCCATGAATTTCCTTGTGCAGGGAGTAGTGAAAGGAAGCAACCAAAGATGGTATATGGATAGTGACTTCTTTAAGCATATGTCTGGACGCACCGATGATTTCCTTTCACTCAAAGCACTACAAGGAGGGAGTGTATTCTTTGGCAATGGAAAAAAGGGATACATTCTGGGAGTAGGAAGATTTGGGAAGACACTCAACTCATTCAATTGAGAATATTTACTATGTGAATGGCTTGAAATAATAGCCTACTGTGTGTCTCTCAAATTTCCGACAAAGGAAAAAAAGTGGAATTCTTATCAAAGACTTGCACTGTTACAAATTTTATAACTGGTAAAGTGGTTTTGATGGCAAACAGATTTTAAAATATGTATGTTGCTGATTTTGTGTTTTTGAACAATGAGGAACAGAAGAGTGGAAAATGCAAGCTTTTCGTTGCTAAACAAGCTGGTCAAGAAGGACCTGGTTTGTGAGCTGCCTAAGTCAAGGTTCAAAGATCACAGGGTGTGTGATGCATATGTAAGAGGAAAGCAAGTGAGGTCCTCCTTACATCCCAAAAAGGAAGTAAGCACCTCAAGGACACTTGATCTCCTCCATATGGATCTGTGTGGACCTATGAGTGTGCCAAGTAGAGGAGGAAAGAAGTACATTTTTGTCATAGTTGATGAATACTTCAGATTCACATGGAGCTTGTTCCTTAGAACCAAGGATGAAAATTTTCCATTTTTTTCATCCTTTGTGAAGCAGATTCAAGTGAAGATGAGTCATATGTTGTGAGTATAAGATCTGATCACCGCACATTATTCGATAATGCAAAATTCAACGAATTTTGTGCTGAAAATAGTATAGTTACAATTTTTCAGTTCCCATAACACCCCAACAAAATGGTATTGTGGAGAGAAAAAATAGGACTCTTGAAGACATGGCAAAGGACTATGCTGATTGATAGTGGCGTCGAAAAAGGTTTTTGGGCAGAGGCAGTCAACACTGCTTGCTATTTGGTGAACTGGTGCATGATCAGGTCCCTCTTGAAATAAACCCCATATGAATTGCTGAACGGGAGAAAACCCAAGCTAACTCACTTGAGAATATTTGGCTGAAAACGATTCGCTCTAAATAATGGTAAGAAAGCGCTGGAGAAATTTGATTCCAAGAGTGATGAAGGACTCAATATTACCAAAGCAAAGCATAAGTGGTCTACAACAAAAATGACTCAATATGTTGAAAAAAGCATACATGTAATCTTTGATGAATCACACCACTTATGTGGGAAAGATTCACACGATAAGATTGATCAAGACAGAGAGCAGTCAAAGGTTTCTGGAGAAGTCATTGATATGGAAAATGGAAAAGAAATGATGAGTCAAGTCAAGGAATCCAACGAAGAAGATGCAACAAAATCTCCAACTGATACAGAATAACCCGGTTCCTCTATCACAACAACTGAAGCAGAGAACAGAGTTGTTGATGCCGTGCAACGAACTCCTGATGCTGAGCTGAGAAGAGGCACTCACTCCTCAATCGATGCAAATAATGGATCCCATTCGGAGCAAATTGGGTTTTCTCACAATGAGATTCAAGTGTCTAACTGGAAGCACAAAAGTTCACATCCTCTCCAAAATGTGATCACTCCTCTTGATTCGGGAATTCAAACCAGATCAAAGACAAGAAGCTTTCTTGCCTTCTCAGCTTTCTTTTCTAAAATTGAGCCCAAGAATATCAAGGTGGCATTGAAAGATGTTGACTGGATTACTGCTATGCAAGATGAAATCTATCAATTTGAGAGGAACCGCGTATGGCACCTGGTTCCTCAACCCTCAGACAGAACTGTTATAGGAACCAGGTGGGTGTTCAGAACCCGTTTAGTAGTGCAAGGCTACAATCAAGAAGAAGGGATCGACTATGATGAGCCCTTTGCCCTAGTTTCTTGAATGGAAGCCATCAAAATCCTCATTGCCTTCGCATCTCATATGGAATTCAAATTGTTTCAAATGGATATTAAAAGGAAAAATTCTTCATCAAACAACCACCTAGTTTTGAGTGTCATGAGCATCCTAAACATGTATTCAAACTTGAAAAGGAATTATATGGGATGAAATAAGCACCTCGTGCATGGTATGAAAGGTTGTCTAAATTCCTTCTTGAAAATGTCTTTACAAGAGGAAAAATCGACAACACCTTATTTCTCAAGAAACGGGGGAGGAACTTTCTCATTATGCAAGTTTATGTTGACGACATCATCTTTGGTCCAACAAATGATTCCTTGTCTGAGGAGTTTGCCAAGCTTATGAGAAGTGAGTTTGAAATTAGCATGATGGGGGAACTGAATTTTTTCTCAGGCTTGCAAGTTAAAAAAACCTCTAAGGGAACGATGATAAGCCAACAAACGTACATTAAAGAGCTTCTGAAGAGGTTTGAAATGAAAAGTTCAAAATCCATTGATACTCTCATTGGCATTGCCACTCATCTAGACACGGATGAAACTGATTCTCCTGTGAACAAAACCATGTACAGAGGTATCATTGGTTCATTCTTGTATCTCACAGCCAGCAGACCTAATATTTTATTCAGTATGGGGTTATGTGCTAGATTCCAATCAAGTTCAAAGGAACCTCATTTGAAAATTGCCAAGAGGATTCTAAGGTATGTCAAAGGAAAAAAGGACCTGGTTCTCTACTATCCTTCAGGAGACAACTTTGACTTAATTTGGTATTCTGATGCTGATTATGCTGGGTATCTGCTGGATAGAAAGAGCACATTTGGCGTGGCACATTTTCTGGGGTCATATTTGATTTCATGGGGTACAAAGAAACAAAACTCTTGGCTCTTTCAACTACAAAAGCTGAGTATGTGGCAGCTGCCTCTTGATGTGCTCGACTACTGTGGATCAAGAAACAACTGGAGGATTTTGGTGTATTTTTTTATTGTGTTCCATTACTGTGTGATAAAACTAGTGCTCTTAACATGGCAAGGAACCCAGTTTATCATAAGAGAACCAAACACATTGATATGCGACATCATTTTCTTAGAGATAATGTTGAAAAACGTCTTATCTGCATGAAGTTCTGCAAAACAGAGGACCAAGTAGCAGATATCTTTACCAAAGTACTGAGCAGAGAACACTTTGAAAAGTATCGACTTGCATTGGGGTTGATAAAATCAAACCGAGCACCAGGTCCCTCAATGATTGGCTATGAAAGAATGAATGGGTAGAACTTCTAAAAAGTATCTTCTGGCAATTTATAACTGATCTCTATACCGTTACAGGTTAACACGCATGGCAACTACAAAGAAAACAATCAGCTAATGATGTTGCATCTTGGTAAAAGGATGCGGCTCACATTTAAAAAACTAATTTAGGGAACCTGGGTCCTTTGACTCAGGTTAATAGTTCTTTTTTACTCTCATGCACATTGTAAACATCTATAAAAGTGCCACGTCATTAAATGTTTCCATCTCTCTCTCTCATCTCTTTAAAACTCAAACGTCACACCCGTTATAAACTGACCCGTCTACCCAGTAATTTATACTCGTTTGTAACCGGTCCCTCACCCCGTCTAAATAACCCTAAAAGATGTATCTTTCTCTAACTATCAACATCAAAGCCAAAAATTTCCTTTCTCTCTCAAAACAAACCTTCTCTTTCTCATGTATTTACTTCCAACCTCCACAATGTCTCAAAATACAAAAATTTCAAACACTTCCAGAGTCGTCCCTACTATTTCTTCGTCTCACGAAGACTGGAGCGAGAGTCTGAGTCCCAACTGTTACCCAGTTAAAACCCCATATCTGACAAACAACCACCTACTGCTTCTTTTCCAACTCCATTGAGTTCTGGTTCTCGCATAAGTCGTAAGACCTAAATTTTGAAAAGAATTATTGCTACAACCTCTCCCTCTACCTCATCGGAAAAATGGAAGTCGATGAAACAATAGACGGAGAAGAGAGGCAAGAAGTCTCGAATCAGCAGGTTGGGGAAATTTCTGAATCCCAACAAGATGTTTTTGGCAATAGTGAAATATCAGAAGTGCCCGCTCCAAGTTTTGATCTGAATATTGCTACTCCGAGAGGTAATGTTCCTCCTGCATCTTCTAATTCTATTTTGGGTGTAAATGAGAGAGAAACAATAGAGATATGCTAATGATTGCTGTTGAGGGAGGCTTGGTTGGAGGGTATGAGCATGGTGATGTGACCAATGGGTCTCAAAGTGAAGGTGAAGGGCCTAGAGTTGAAGGTGGGGAACTTACACCTCTTGAAAACTTGGTACCAGTCAGTACTACTGGGGAAACAAAAGAGGGACCCGATCCATATGCCCAAGAAGATCACTATGCTCCCACTTGGGATGAAACTCCGTGATCATCAAAAGAGCCCCAGGTCAGTACTGATCCCTCGCATTCTCCTCACTTTGATGCAATGCCACTGGACTTTATTATTGCTGAGATGAGACCCCTGTCTGAAGAGGAAGATGACAGTAGCGAGAAAGACTATGATAATGTGACTGTGGCAAGATTCTTTGCTGCCAGAAGTGGTAGGGCAGTTCATAAAGAGCCCATTCATAAAAGACCCACTATCAAGCTGTAAAGAAGGAAACTTTTGATATTGTTTTGAAGAAAAACAAATAAGAGAAGAAAAGAAGGAGGTTGGTGAAAGGGGGAAAGCTAGTGAACGAGGAGGAGGTGCCTCTAGCAAATGTTGTTCATGTTGATGATGAAACTAGGGGTGTGCATTCGAATCGGTTTATCAATAAATCGAATTGATTATTTGTTATCGGTTTATCGATTTCGATTTAAAAAATTTTCTTATCTAGTTATCTATTTTAATTTCGATTTTGTCCTCTTCGATTATCGGTTTATCGATAAACCGATAAGATATACTAAAAAGACAACTATACCCTTATTCTTTATAACCTTTCCTTTAACCTAAATTATTATTTCCATTTTCCTCTACCCTTATTATTTCCTAATTTTCCCTACCCTAATATTTCCTCTTCACGACTTCACTAGTTCAGGCGCCGCTTCTGCTTTCTGAAGTTCCTCAAGAGTCAAGCTCAAGCCTTAACATTTTTGGCAGAACTGTTCTGCTTTTGCTCCTTTAGAGCTCAAGCCTCAAATTTTCTTCACTCAAAAATCCTCTTTTCTCGGTTTCTCCCACACATCTGGTAATTCTCTATCTCCAAATGGGTTCTCTCAGTAATTTTTTTTTTGTTTGATAAGGGAAATTTTATAGAAGTTATGAATGTGATCAATAGAAAGGGCAATACAAATAAAAATTACATCTTTCAACAGTCAGAACCTAAATGTTTGGACAAAGCGCTCCTGCAGTTGATTGATGTAACATTGTAGAAGACCAATATGACAGGTTCAGAAAATAAGGTAAACTGACGCTTAATAAAACAAGCAATAGAAATCAATGCCTTCTAGCTTGTAAGTGTGAGTAGTAAGCTACTAGATCTTATTATGCAATAGAATCAGCGTCTTATCTGTATAAGTTGCCATTTTGGTAGAAAATCACAAAGCATTTTGATCTATGGACACCTAGAATAACAGGTTCAAGTAATGCTAAGAGCCAAATTTGTTGCACCTGTATCTGACTATCTGACCATACTTTGTGCCTAAACACTAGTAATTTGATACGAAGTAGTAATTGTCAAGGCAACACACTCATTTTTGAGAACTGAAATTGCAATTTAATGATTGTAAATTCGCTCTGCATTATTAGGCATATGATTCAAATTTTCGGAACACAATAAAAGCTTTCATTCCAATTATTCTTGGATACATTTAAACCATCTTCAGTACTGTTTGGTTATATTGTTTGGTCGAGTTCAATCAGCTCTTTTAGAATAATTACTTTAAGTTGATGATGAAAGTATTGGGACAAACCGGAGTCCAAATTATTAAGACAGATCAATACATTTAATTTCGCATCATAAATGCCCTTTTTTCTTGAATTTCAGTTAAGTTTTTTTTTTATGTTATTTTGATATGTAGATGGAAGAGTGAGGAGTGCTGACTTCGTCTTGCTTTGGTTCATTCAACTCATTTAAGACTGTAAGTTGCATTCTTCATTCACTTCACATGGCTGAAAATGATAATATTGATAAAGTGGCTGATGAAAGTAGAGGTTCCGAGTCTACGGCTGCAACTACTCACTCGACAGTTACAAAACAAAGGAAAAATGATCTCGGGCATGGGATTTTTTTGAAGAAAAAGTTGATGCTAAAGGAAATAATAAATATGCATGTAGATTTTGTGGACAAGAATATTTTGAGACAAAAGGAAAAAGTACGACACAAATGAATAGTCATATCGATAAATGTCCAAAGAATCCTTATAAAGTTAAAAAAGGTAAAAAACTATTACAATATCAAACATTACCGGGGAGTAATAAAGGTGATTTTATTCCATGGAAATTTGATCAAGAAGAGTGTAGGATGGCTTTGTGTCCGATGGTGATTCTTGATAAACTTCCATTTAGTTTTGTTGAGAAGGAAGGATTTAGAAACTTTATGAAAGTGGCACAACCTTGTTTTCATGTTCCTTCCCGCACTACTGTTACACGGGATTGTTTTGCTCTTTTTAATGTGGAAAAAAATAAATTAATGAAGTTTCTTAAAGGAACAAGTCAAAGAGTAAGTCTTACCAATGATACATGGACTTCTATTCAAAAACTTAACTATATGTGCATCACAGTCCATTGGATTGATAATGAATGGATTATGCATAAAAGAATTATTAACTTTTCTCCAATTACTAGTCATAAATGTGAAGATATGGCAAGGTGTATTATTGATTATTTGCGTGAGTGGGGTTTGCAAAATATTTTCACTGTCACAGTTGACAATGCTAGTTCAAATGATGTGACAGTGGAGAAGTTGTCTGACAAATTAGATGATTGGGGAACCAATTCCATGAATGGTCAACACCTTCACATGAGATGCATGGCACATATTGTAAATCTTATTGTGAAATATGGTTTAAAAGAGTCAGGTATTTCTATTGCTTATGTTAGATGTGTAGTCAGATACATTAGACAGTCTCCTGCTAGGTTGAGGAAGTTTCAGGAATGTTGTGAAAGTGAAAATATTGTCAAGAAGTATTTATGCTTAGATGTTCCTACAAGGTGGAATTCCACCTACTTGATGTTGAGCAGGGCTATTGAATATGAGCGTGCAATTAAAGAATATTCTGATCGTGATACCGGCTTGTCACGTTATCTTATGTTTGATGCCATTTCAGATGGAAATCTTGTAGGTATGCTCACAAGAACGGATTGGGATGAGGTAAAGAGAATTGCACAATTTCTTAAAATATTTTATAATCTCACTTTGAAGGTGTCCGGGTCACTTTATGTAACATCAAATGCCCATTTTATTGAAATTGATCAATTTGTTGTTTACTTAAATCGATTAATAACAACTGAAGATGAACTTTTGAGTGAGATGACATTAAGTATGTGCAAACAATTTGAGAAGTATTGCGGTGAACCAAAAAAAATGAACAAAATAATTTTCATTGCTTGTGTTTTGGATCATCGCTACAAGTTTACTACTGTTAGTTTTGTACTTAAGAAGATGTTTGGAGATGATGAAGGGACAATTATTGAAAAAGAGGTTCATACTTATATGAGTTCATTGTTTAATGAGTATGTCTCTAAGTCAGTTTCAAAAGATACCAGTGGTAAAGTTTCTACTTCTTTGTCAAGCACTTCATTCAACACAATGGAAACTTCAACTGGTTTAGGTGAACTTTTAGATGAAATAAGAAAGCATAAAGCTGCAAGTGGAGGTGTAGATTCTTAAACAGAATTGGAATAGTATCTTGCAGAAGATCCTGAAATGAAAGACCGGACTTTGATATCTTGGCTTGGTGGAAGGTGAACTCACCTAGATTTCCTATTCTTGGTAAGATGGCTCGAGATGTGCTTGCTATTCCTATTTCAAGCGTGGCATATGAAAGTGCATTTAGTACCAAAGGGTGTATTCTTGACAAATTTTGGAGTTCATTAACTCCTAAATTGGTTGAAACTCTAGTCTGCCTACAAGATTTGCTTCGAAGTGAATCGCTTCCTGTAAATGTTGAGGAAGATTTAGATTTTCTCGAGACACTCGAGGAAGGTAGCTATATTTTAATTAATTTTATTATATTGCTTAAGATAGTTAAATAATATATATTCTTATTATATTTTAATTGCTTGACTTGTTAATATATATTCTTATTAGATTTTACTAAGCTTGAAAAAGAAGCTTCCACCGACGATGTTTTCTAGAGTTTGTTAGTTTCTATGTAAGTTCTCCATTTTAAATAATATACTTGTAAAAGAATGTGATGTATTAAAAAGTTCTTACTATTTTTCTTAATTTCTTTCAAGTTTAAAATTTGAGGATTTGGCATTTTCTTACAAGTAACTTCTCGGCTGATTTGCCTTTGTAGCCTGATACTGCATTGCAGCTGCTGGATTAAATATCCTGGCAGCATGGTCTCCAGCAGCTTCTACGAAGTTCAACTTCATATATGTCAAAGTTTTTGAGTAATGTGTAATTCTACTTGTTGGACATTGTCATATATCCAGGTGATAATGGCTGTTGGACATTGTCATAAATCCAAGTGATAATCCAGCTGCTGTATTAAATTTTTGTGTAATGTGTAATAGTTGCAAGTGCAGTAAGAAAATCGTTTGGTTCTGTGGACCTGGAGTTTGTATAATAGCTGGCAATGGGTGGAGGGATTTTGTTCCTGCAATTTGGTATTGTATTTTACCTGATAACTTCACTGTCTGAAACTGATAACTTCACTTTTTGGATCTTGGCCGAGTAATTAGTTCATCTCCTCTTAATTCAAGCTAGGGATGGAATTATGATCTAGTTAGAATTCTGAAAGACATCAATCAATAACTTCACTGTTTATCAACTATCTATTTTTCGTTTTGGTATGAGTTCTATTTAGATAGCCTGTCACTAAAGGATTTTACATCAGGTCCATTTTCTTAGTGATTTACCTGATTGTTATAGATTTTTAAGTGCTATTGTAGAATGAGTTTTTCATGTTCTTGTAGTGGTTGTGATACAATATGGAAAAAACAATCACATTTTAGGTGATATTATTTTCCCTTTACCATTTGGCTAGGAAGAAATTTTAAAGAGCTCGTAGTTCATATATAACAATTTCTTCCCGCAAATTTTCTTATTGGTATAATCGATAACCGAATCGAGAAAACCCAAAAATCAATAAATCGAAATCGAAAAAATTGAAATCTTATTGAAACGATAACGGTAAGCATATGTACAAATTTGATAATCGATAAGTAATTATCGATAAGGATCAAAATCAAATCGATAAATCGAATGCACACCCCTAGATGAAAGGGTGAATGAGGAACCTGCTTCCTTAATTCGAAAATCTTCTAAGAAACCTGCGATTCCAAAGCTTAGGAGAGGCTCATCAGTGAAAGCTGTAGAGGAAGTGAAAAGCGTTGAGGGTGAGAAGTATAGTGAACAATCTGGTGAGAAGTATGAAAATAAGGTGAAAAATGTGAGGAAGTTGGTGAAGAGGAAGGCTGGTGACAAAGGATGCAGGCAGAGCAAATCTTAGGAACCAGAGGGTGCTATGGGGCAGAACTTTTAAAACTAACATTCTTGATATGTCAGGGATGAGAAAAATATTTGATATTTGTAAGTTTCAAAAGTGGACACATTTGTTCACCAATGAGCCCCCAAGGCATATGAGGAAGAGGTTCATAGCTTCTGCACAGATATGTTTACAGCGGAGGATGATAACATTTGCTTGAAGGTCAATGGCGTAGATCTTGTGATGGACGAGGCTGTTCTAGGGAGCATTTTGGGAGTGACTAATGAAGGGCTCTCATCCATTGAAGGGACCTGTTCACATAATTTTAGAAGAGCCATTATGAAGGATGATGCTGTGCAGAAGGGGGAACGGGTGCACAAGAAGACCCTTCTTCCATTGTATCAACAGGTCTTGCTTCCATGCGCAAAGAGACGTTCTATTACTTCAAAAGCAGACATGTTCCTCATGGAAGCACTGAATGCCTACACCACCATCAATCTGCCTGGTCTTATAATTGAACATATGAGAAAGTGACAGACTTCAAGGACTGCAATCATGGCTTGCCTTATGGGTTCTTACTCACTAAGGTGTTTAACTTCCTCAAATTCCCTTTGGGAAGAGCAACGATAGGAACTCGCAAGAAAACCTTCTCAATGACAACCTTGGAGGAATGTGAGTGTATTAACAAGAAAGGGGGTGTTGGCAACAATTTCACTATTTCTCAATTGATTTATGCTCAGAATGCTGCAAATGAGGAGATAAGGAGGTTGAAGGCATGTAATTCCATTCTTGAAGGGCAACTTAGTAAGGCCAAGGAAGAACCTGGTTCTAGCAGTGCACAAGGCACATATGTTGCTCGCGTGACACAGAAAATGCAGATCTCAGGTTACAGGTCGAGGATCTGAAAGAGCGGCTGATTAAGAGAAAATGTCCCTCCCTGTTTTAGTGCCCCTTAAAATAGTTCCCTTCCTAACCTTTTTTGTTTTTTGTCCATATGGTTGGAACTTTAAGTTGTTTTTTTGTGGATGTTTGTGAAACAATGGTACTACTATATATGTTCTCCTTTTTCTTAAGTTAATGAGTATCTCATCTTTTTCTATGCATGTTATACTCTTGAGCTCTATTTTTTGCCATGTTGGATGCACACATGTGGCATGAGTTAACTTTGCTAGACTTCTTTTTGCCTTTACTTCTGTATAGTCGTTTTATGATGCCAAAAAGGGGAAGAGATTTGATGCTTGAGAGGGGGAACTAGTTCTTAGGGGGGGGGGGATAAAAGTCTTTTTAAAGTGAAATTTGTATAGAGATCTGGTTCTCAGGGGGAACTTCAATTATAAGTTTGTCATCATAAAAAAGGTAGAAATTGATAAGTTATATGACTTTTTTTATTTTTTGATAAGAACCAGACTGAGATCCTGTTACACATCCTCAAACTGCTTAAGAACAACAAGTCTCAAGTCTGGCACATGTTCCAACAACTTGATTCAAAGAAATGACAGAGGGAATATATAGACATCGGTCCCCTTGGTGACAGTACAAGTCAACTCTCCACAGTTATAAAGTCACTCCACTGTTTCTCTGCACACACCTAACAGTGCAAAAAGTGCATCAATCACTTTATGGAGCATGCCTTGTACCGGATAATTAATTATATCATCCAAGTGACCTCACTTTTATATTACCAACATGAAGCAAGGGAAAAACACACACTTGAACAATCCGAAATTATAAAGTTTCTCCCTCAATTTTGCTACCGATATTGAGAGACTTCAAGACTTCAAGAACAAAGCAACAATAGAACGAAGGACCAGTTTCCACCACTGTGTTACCATATGTCGTTACTTTTATTTTACATTTGTTAGAGTGAACTACTTATAGTTCCTACTTAGCTTAGCTAGAAACATTTTGTAGGAAACCATCTGCAAAACCATAAACCTTGTGTTTGTGTCTTGGCTAGAGTTAGTCGAGTTGTGAGTTTTGTAATATAGTTATTACAAAGAGGCTTGTAATAGAGTTATTACAAGTAGGCGAGGGATTAAGAGGTTAAACTAGTTTGTAGTCTGAAGTTTGCTCAGTTAGTGAAGTTGAAATCCTATGAGTGTAGGTCGTAATTTTTAATCCAGTAAGCTGGGATTTAACACGTAAAACTTGTTGTGTCATTTACTTATATTTGATTGTGTGCATTCCGTGGGAACTGATAGAGAATTAGGTTCTCTATACAGTTTGGTGGACCCTAAGTTTGTATCAACTGGTATCAGAGTAGGTTCTTTCTATCAGGCTAACACCTAGAAAGGATCCACATGGCTGCTCCACCAAACTTTGAAGAAGGTCAATCAACCTACAGACCACCAAAACTCGATGGATAATACTACGCATGGTGGAAGACAAGGATGCATGATTTTATCATGGCTAAAGATTCAGAGATCTGGGATGTTATTTGCGATAGAACCTTCATCCCAATGAAGACCACTGGCGAGCCAGCAGTGATAGTTCCAAAGACAAGGAAGGAGTACAACAATGTTGATCACAAATCCATTGAGAAGAACTTCCGAGCAAAAAAGATCCTCGTCTGTGGTATTGTATCAGACGAGTATAACAGAATTTTTGCCTGTCAACCTGCCAAGGAGATCTGGGAGGCACTCAAAACTGCACATGAAGGAACATTTCAAGTCAAGGAGTCAAAGATTGACATGCTTACCATTGAGTATGAACTCTCCAGGATGAAAGATGACGAGTCCATTCAGGACATGCACACTCGATTCACCTCCATCATCAATGAGCTTCACTCTCTAGGAGAGATATTACAAGGAACAAACTTGTCAGGAAAATACTTAGTGTATTACCCGGTTCTTGGGAAAGCAAAGTCAATGCCATCATAGAGGCAAATCGGGATCACGTTTGAGGGTCGAGAACCATGTCTAAATAACAAAAAGTCAAGAAAAATTTGTATTCTATCAAAATGACACAATCGCGGTGCACCGTGGATGCGTAAATCCCTCAATTTGCATGCTCTCTTAAGTTCTCATAAGATTCCTCGCCTGGCGCGTCGCCCTATGCGGCGCGTCTATGCAATTTTTACAGAGCTGGAATCCTATTTCGCGTCAGGAAAAAGTGTTTCATCTGGGCCCAATCCTACTTGGTATAAATTCATGTAAAAGTATTTTTAGAGTACTTTTGACACACCTTAGACTGAAGGAGACTATTTTGGAAGGGACAAGACGTTTGGAGCATTCTTGGGAGGAGAGAATCATCGAGTCTGCACTCCATCTTTTCTTTGTAATTTGTTTATGCAAAATACTTGGAAAATGTTACTACGAACATGAATGGCTTAGAACTTAAGTTTCTAGGGTTGTGGTTGACATGATTATTAACGTTTATTAATTACATCTTCGTTAATTCGGATTATCATCTTGTGGTTGTTTCTTTAATTCTACTTTTAACTTGTGAATTGTTGTAGATACCAATTCACCCTACTATCTACGCTATTCTTGGGAAAGTCCTGTTTAAAGTAGAGTAGAATTAGAGAGAGCTTGTTTCTGAACCCATGGCTCAAGGAAAGATTTCGCGGTTAGGATAGAAATATACCTTACGGTCTTGCTTAATTGAATGCCGTAGTATATTCGTTCGTGATAAACTAAATACCATATGAATATAGGATTGATATATTATGGACAGGCGAGTAGTATTGTGGTAAAATTCTATTCATATAAATGATCCGGTTAATTAGCAAACATAGATAATCTAGATTAACGGATGTGATTATTGAAATTAATAGGATTGATAAACCAACCACAACCCTAGAATCTTCATCTCCTCTGAATTAAGATCTCATCATACACATTTGCATTCTTCATAAATTAGTTGTACTTGTTTAATTTCTGCAACAATATATTAAGAGAAAAACAAGGCTCCTGATTATCTTGGACAGTAAATTGATCTTAGTTTGCTTAGTTAACAATTATTCTAAGTCTCTATGGGTTCGACATCTGACTTTCGAGTCACTTTATTAGTTGACAGCCACGTATACTTGCGTGTACTTGGGGAACCAACAAGTTTTTGGCGCCGTTACCGGGGACTTAGTTGTTGATTGTTTATATAATTTAATCTTTTATTCGTTATTTGTTCACGTTTTGATTTTTAGTTAGACTTATTTGTGATAATGCATGCTATTCTCTTAAATGCAGTGGAGTGGAAATGCAAACAGTCTCCTTCGTCTTGATAATGAAATCAAACGAACACTTCACAGAGTGAGGAGGGAAGTCGAAGCTAGAACTGCAATAGAAAAAGAGTTGGACATCGTATTTCAACCACATCCAATAGAGATGGCAGGTAATGAAAAGCGTCTGGTGATAGAAGCTGCATGGCCCAATCTTGCTAATATGGCTCAGGCTATTGTGAAGCCTGATATTACGAGTCACTTTGAACTCAAACAGTACATGGTGTAGCTGATTCAGTCCACCATACAGTATGTGGGTCTATCTCATCAAGATCCGCAAAGGCATATTCAGAACTTCCTAGAAATTACGGACACTTACAATTATCCGAACGTTTCCAAGGACTATGTCAGGCTGACATTGTTTCCTTTTTCATTGCTGGGAGAAGCTAAGGAATGTTTCAAAAGGAGCGTGCGAACTCAATCAACACTTGGGATGATCTACCAAGGAAATTCTTAATCAAGTTTTTTCCCACTAAGAAGACAAAGTCCGTGAGGAGCCAGATTCTTGGGTACAACAAGATGGCGAGACTCTTCGTCAAGCTTGGGAAAGATACAAGAAGCTACTCAAAGACTTCCCACATCATTTTCAAACTGATGAGGTGTTGGGTCATATTTGTGTTGATGGGTAACAATTTCACTGCTAATCATGATAATTGGCAAGGAGATGTGGAACCACAAAGAGCACTTAAACAAAAGGCAGCAGATCTGATTAAGCTTGATGATTTCTCAGCCGTGAGGGAAAATATCGCGAGATTAGCAAATCAAATGAATAAAATGACAATGCACCAAGAACAACAGATGCATAATGTGCAAAAGATGTCTACTTGCTGCGAGTTATGTGGTGAAGGTCACGCAAGTTACATATGCCCCATGAATCCTGAATCCATTTACAATGTGGGGCAACAAGCTAGAGGGCCGATTAATCAAAGTGCTTAATATTGTAATACATACAATCCGAACTGGAGGAATCATCCTAACTTATCTTTGGGTGGAAATTGGAATATCAAGCCTCAAGCTAATCACAATCAGCCACCTAAACCCCCACAACAAGCAGAAGAGAGTTTGACTGACATGATGAAAAAGCTCCTGATAGTTAATCAGAAATCTAGAGAGGCAGTTTGGGCAAATGGCTAACAATTAGAATACTAGACCTACGGGAGATCTCCCTAGTGATACAGAGAAAATCCTCAAGTCAATGCAGTAACGTTGAGAAATGGGAGAGAGTTGGTAGAAGTGCCTCTGAAGAAAAAAGAGTAGTCTGGGCTCGAAGAAGAAAGAGTGATAAAACCTATAGAGGTAGATGAGAGAAACAAAACAGAGTCTGAGGACATATCAGAGAGGGTCCCACCCCCCTTTCCTCAATGATTGAGAAAGAATAATGATGACCACATGTTTCACAAATTTCTAGATATGCTGAAGCAGATACACTTGAACATCCCTTTGTCGGACATGCTCCGTGAGGTCCCAAAATATACAAAATATATTAAGGATATAGTGGCAAATAAATGGAGGTTAACTAAGTTTGAGACCGTCGCACTTACTGAGGGGTGCACTACCAGGATTCAACATAAACTTCCACAAAATCTTAAGGATCCGGGTAGTTTTATCATCCCCGTGAGGATTGGTGAAATTGATGTAGGTAGAGTCTTGTGTGATTTGGGTGAAATGTTCAAACAATTAGGCTTAGGAGCTACGAGACCCACCATGGAGATGCTACAGTTAGCTAATAGATCTTATGCTTATCCTGCGGGGGTAATAGAGGACATCTTGCTGCAGATTGGAACGTTTATTTTCCCTGCAATTTTTATCATCTTAGACTATAAGGCTGATGATTTTGTTCCTATCATCTTGGGACAATCTATCTTGTCCACTAGAGATGAAATTATCAAAGTCCGAAAAGGTAAGATGATCTTGAGGGTGGACAATGAAGAAGCAACCTTCAATGTATATCGAGCCATTCAGTTACCCCGTCATTATGAGGACTTAGCCATGATTTATGTGGTAGAGATAAATGAACTAGCCATAGATCCAAGTGCGTTTAAAGAGGATGCACTAGAAAAGGCATTGATGTTGTTCAATCAGTTGGAACTTGAAGAAGAGGTTGAGGAAATGTTGCAAATTCTGGATGCATCTTGCGAATACATAAGAGAAGGATCCCAATTTGAGCCTCTGGATACGCCAATTGGACCGCCCTTAAACCCTCAGTTGAGGAGGCTCCAAAACTGGAACTTAAACCCTTACCATCTCATCTTCATTATGCATATTTTGGAAGTTCTAACACTTTACCTGTGATTGTTTCTTCTCATTTTTCTAAACTGCATGAAGAAAAGCTCTTCAGGGTGCTGAGGGAGCACAAGCATGCCATTGCTTGGACAATGTCTGACATAAAGGGTATTAGCCTTGCATTATGCATGCACAAAATACTCATGGAGGAGGGACACAATACTAGCATGGAACATCAACGCCGCCTAAATCCAATCATGAAAGAGGTGGTGCGAAAAGAAGTGATTAAGTGACTAGACACATGTATAGTATTTCCTATCTCCGATAGTAAATGGGTAAGCCCTGTTCAATGTGTACCTAAAAAGAGGGTATGACTGTTGTAGTGAATGAACAAAATGAATTAATCACAACTAGGACTGTGACTAGTTGGCGAATATGCATAGATTATAGGCTGTTGAATAATGCTACATGAAAAGATCACTTCCCTATCCTCTTCATTTATCAAATGCTTGACAGGTTAGCCGGACAGGAATACTATTATTTCCTTGACGACTATTCGGGATATAATCAAATTGATTGCCCCGGAAGATCAAGAAAAAACCACTTTTACATGCCCTTATGGCACTTATGTATTTAAGAGAATGCCATTCGGGTTATGTAATGCACCTGCGGCTTTTCAAAGGTGTATGATGACTATTTTCATTGATATGGTGGAACGGTTTGTGGAGGTCTTTATGGATGATTTTTCTGTTTTTGGACCTTCTTTTGATGAATGCTTGACCAATCTTGCTAAAGTTATTTCTAAGTGCGAGGAGACTAATCTGGTACTGAATTGGGAAAAATGTCATTTTATGGTACGTGAAGGTATAGGCTGGGGCAAAAGGTGTCCAAAGATGGACTGGAAGTTGACAAGGCTAAGGCAGAAGCAATTGAAAAGTTTCTACCACCGATCTTAATGAAAGGAGTTAGGAGTTTTCTGGGACATGCATGTTTTTATCGCTGATTTATAAAGGATTTCTCAAAATTTTCCTCTCTTTTGTGCAGTCTGCTAGAGAAGGATGTGCCGTTCAAGTTTGACGATGCTTATCTGAAAGCATTCGAGGATCTAGAAAAGAAGTTATTGAGTGCACCAATCATAGTGGCTCCTGACTTGAACGAGACATTTGAGCTGATGTGTGATGCTAGTGATGGTATAATTGGGCCGTATTGGGTCAGAGGAGGAGCAAAATATTTCACTCCATTTACTATGCAAGAAAGACTCTCAAACCTACTGAAATAAATTATACTGTGACAAAAAAGGAGTTTCTTGCTCTAGTGTGGGAGTTCAATAAATTTGGGCCTATTTGGTTGGCACCAAAGTCATTGTCTACACAGACCATGCAACCATCAAGTATTTGTTTGAAAACAAAGATGCTAAACCAAGGTTAACCAGTTGGGTTTTACTCTTGCAGGAACTTTAGTTGGAGATCCGAGACCGTAAAGGATGGAGAATCAAGTGGTTGATCACTTGTCCAGGTTAGAAAGTCAGAATCATGTAACTGAGGGAGATGTCATCAAGGAAACCTTCCCGGATGAGCAATTGTTGGTCGTTACTGCTGGGGAGGTGCTATGGTATGCAGATTTTGTGAACTATCTGGCAAGTGGAGAAATACCGCCTGATTTAAACCTCATGCTAAAAAGAAGTTCTTGCGAGATGTGAGATCATATGTGAGGGATGAGTCATTTCCGTTCAAATCTTTTACCCATCAGTTAATGAGAAGACGTGTGCCCGAATTTGAAATAAATTCTATCATACATGACTGTCATGCGTCATCTTATGGTGGTCATCATGCGGGTGACAGAACGGCAGCAAAGATGTTGCAATCGGGTTTCTATTGGCCTAGGTTGTTTGAATATTCCCATGAGCTTGTGAGGAGGTGTGATAGGTGCCAGAGAACAGGAACAATTACGAAAAGGCATGAGATGCCATTGCATGGTATTAGGGAGGTTGAAATTTTTGATGTGTGGGGAATTGATTTTATGGGATTGTTTCCCTCATCCAGTGGGTGTAAGTAAATTTTGGTGGCCATTAACTGTGTCAAAGTGGGTGGAGGCCATTGCTCTTCCTACCAATGATGCCAAAATTGTGGTCAACATTGTGAAAAAGCATATATTTACAAAGTTCACCCCGAGAGTGATGATAAGTGATGGGGGCACCCATTTCTATAACAATCTATTGGATAATGCCTTAGCAACATACGGGGTCAAACATAAGGTTGCGACCGCTTTCCATCCTCAGACCAGTGGACAAGTTGAAGTGTCAAATAGAGAGATAAAGCATATTCTAGAGAAGACGGTTAGTGCAAGTAGGAAAGATTGGGCCACAAAGCTTGATGGTTCTCTATGGGCATACTAGACCGCCTACAAAACTCCAATCGGAACCTCCCCTTACAAGGTGGTTTATGGGAGGGCATGCCATTTACCGGTAGAACTTGAGGACAAGGCCAATTGGGCGATAAAGAAGCTGAACTTTGATGCAGAATTAGCGGGTACAAAGTGGTTGATGCAATTAAATGAGATTGATGAGTTTCTCTTGCATGCATATGATAATGACAAGTTATATAAAGAAAAGACCAAGCTCTAGCATGATAAACATATCCACCATCACGAGTTCGAACCGGGCAAATTGGTTCTTTTGTTCAATTCGAGGTTGAGACTCTTTTCGGCTAAGCTCAAATCGAGATGGTCGGACCCGTTTGAGGTAGTGAGAGTCACTCCACATGGTGCAGTTTAGTTGTGCGTCTTAGGTGGCGAGAGAACGTTCTTAGTGAGCAGAAAAAGAGTAAAGCACTATTATGGAGATGACTTTAATCGTCAGAAGTTGAAGGTGTTACTTGTTAATGATTAGACCAGATTCTGTGTCGTACAGCGACGTTAAATCAAGCGCTTGTTGGGAGGCAACCCAACTTTACTGGTTTCTGTTAGGTTTGATATTTTTCTTATTGTATTATTCTATAGTGTGGTTTTATTTTGTAGGATTTTGAGCAGCAAAGCCAGAGGAAGTGTGCAAAGCGAGCTAGATGGTGAGAACTAAGTGTAGGGTTCTCACACAAAGGATCATACCTGGGGGAAGTCTGAGTACTCGTGAGCTGCTATTGCTTCAGCCTCTGGCCTTTCAGGGAGTTTCTTGTCAACACTTGTTATTGTTTTGTTTTGATTGTGCTTTGGGAACACTTCACTCTTTTAAGTGTGCGGTGAGAGAATTTCTCTAGATAATTAGTAGTATTGTGTTAGAAAAATGTTAGCTTCTTGTTTTTGGTTTCGTAGTTGTGTAGTATAGATCCTAAGAAAAATCGGAAAAACTAGAAAAATTAGACCTTTCCCGAGGATGGATCTCATTCAACAGTTTTCTTGAGGGATTTAAAGTTGAAAGGAAAAGGAAAAAAAAAATTCGTTGTAGGTAGTGTAATAATTCCCCTTTGGTTTTTCTTTGTGCTGTGTTTCTTTTCCAAGGATTTTGTTTGAACCGGGTGTAGTTAGTTTTATTTTGGTTTGGAGTAGGAGCCATTGTGCTGTGATTTGAATTGAAACAATATCTCTTGACTTTGTTATGCCTTGAGAATAGTGAGCTTTGGTTGTGACGCTTAGGCTCAGTTTTTTATCCTTGTAGAAGCACCTTAAATTGTATGATCTTAACTTTTCTTAACTACTTTCATTAGAGTGTCTTGACGAGTCCAATCCTGAGTGAGTTATGTGCCATGTGTATGTGAGGGTTGTGTGTTATTCTGTGCATTGCATTTGATGTCTAGAACATGCCCTGTGTGTTTGCAAAGGAAAATAGTAGTTTTGTTCAGTCTTGGAAGTGATATAGGCGTTTCTTTGTTGAGACTTAAGCCTGTAATCCTGTTTATTTGGAAATCACATACAAGCATTACCCATTTATTTGAACCTTTTCACCTCTCATGAGCACTTGAATTGTAATGGACTTTATAAAAGTTAAAGTATGGGGTAGTTGGTTTGGCTTTTGAGTGGAACTAATGAAATAAGGAGAAATGTGCACTAGTTTGAAAAAGTAAGAGCCACTTGAATTGAAAAAAAGAAAGAAAAAGTAGTTGTATTGTTATGAAAAATATTCCTTGATAGTGGTAACTCTTGATGTAATTGTGCTTAAAGAAGTATGGAGTTAATATACATTGATGTGAAGGTGGAGTTATAGTTTGACATAAGTGTGGGGTTTTAAATCTCCAAGTGTATGTATTAAAGTGCTTAGGGAGATGTAGTCACTCTTATATCTAAATGTATCATACCTGCCCCATAGCCTACATTATAACCAATTAAAGTCCTACTTGATCCTAGACTGAGTGAGCTCGATTAGTAGAGTATTACACTATGGGCAAGCCTATGGTGCATATTTTGTGGCATATGAATGTTATCTCTAAGAGTGAGCAAATTGTTTCTAGCTTGAGTTCCTAATTATTCTTAAATTTTATTGTGTGTGGAACTACTCTCTTTTGTTGTGTGAGGGCACTTGATTCATGAAGGAAAGGTAATGTCATTGACCCCTATGTTAGAGTAAGTGAGTGAGTTGTAAATAATGCGTGTTACTTGTGATTCCAATCTTGAGGTGAAGATATTACACTCTTGTGCTTAGTCTATTTTAACAATTCTTGATGTTATGAGTTAAGAGAATATAAAGGTCGTGTCTATATAAAGTGTAGTTTGATTTCTCGAGGACAAGAAATGGTATAAGTGTGGTGTGTTGATGATTGGCTATAATCTCGTATTTAGTCGCTTATCGCACTCTAATTTACTACACATTAATTGAGTTTGAGCTTAGATCGCTAATGTTTTGCACTAATTACGTGTTCTATGCCTTCTAGGAGTAATTCCGAACTATGTACATGTTATGGAACGAACTCGAGCTATTTGGAGATTTGAAATATGAGTAAAATCCTAAGGGATTAAGCGGGGATTACGTTCGGGGGTCGAGAACCACGTCTGGATATCAAAATTTCAAGAAAAATTCGTGCTCTAAGAAAATGACACAACCTCCGCGCATGGCATGTCGCAGCTGTGTAAAATGATGTATAAAACCCTCAATTTGCATGCTCTCTGAAGTTCCCCATAGATGGCCCGCCTGGGGCTTCGCCCCATGCGGCACGCCTGTGCAATTTTTATAGAGCCGGAATCCTATTTCGCGCCAGAAAATACATGTAAAAACATTTTTTAGAGGACTTTTGACACACCTTAGACCGAAGGAGACTATTTTGGAAGGGAAAATACGTTGGGATCATTCTTGGAAGGAGAGAATCATTGAATTCTTATCTCCTTCATCTTTTCTTTGTAATTTGTCTATGCAAAATACTTGGAAAATTATTTTTACGAACATGGGTGGCTAAGCACTCAAGTTTCGAGGGTTGTGGTTGACATGATTATTAACGTTTATTAATTACATCTTCGTTAATCCGGATTATCCTCTTGTGGTTTTTTCTTTAATTCTAGTTTTAATTTGTGAATTGTTGTAGCTACCAATTCACCCTACTATCTATGCTATGCTTGGAAAAGCCGTGTTTAGATTAGAATAGAATTAAAGAGAGCTTGTTTTTGAACCCGTCGCTCAAGGAAAGAATTCGCGGTTAGGATAGGGATATACCTAATAGTCTTTCTTCATTGAATGCCACATTATATTTGTTAATGATAAACTCAACACCATAGGAATACATGATTAATATATTGTGGACATGCGAGTAGTATTGTGGGAACATGCTATTCATATAAACAATCCGGTTAATTAGCAACCATAGATAACCTGGATTAACGAGTGTGATTATTAAACTTTATAGGATTGATAAACCAACCATAACCCTGGAATCTTCATCTCCTCTGAATTAAGATCTCATCATACACATTTGCATTCTTGATAAATTAGTTATACTTGTTTAATTTCTACAACAATATATTAAGAGAAAAACAAGGCTCCTGATTATCTTGGACAATAAATTGATATTAGTTTGCTTAGTTAATAATTACTCTAAGTCTCTATGGGTTCGACATCCAACGTTCAAGTCACTTTATTAGTTGACGGCCACGTATAATTACGTGCACTTGGGGAACCGACACAAGAAATATAGCCTACTGAGTGTCTCCCAAATTTGCGATAAAGGTAACAAAGTGGAATTCTTATCAAAGACTTGCACTGTTACAAATCTTGAACTGGTATAGTGGTTCTGATGGAAATAAGATTCAAAAATATCTATATTGCTGATTTTGAGTCTTTGAACAATGGGGATCTTACATGCTTGAGTGTTGTTGATGATTGATGAAGTCCACAACACACCTCGATAGGAGATATGACACGTTCATATGCAATATAAATTTAACCAACTATGGGTCGGGGTTGAATCCACATGGAGTTATAAGGGGTGTTAGGAGTATACACTTGAAGAAAGCGAATGGATTAACTAAATTTGCACTTCCAAAAAAGTTTTTATTTCTACTTCTATTATTACTCTAACAATTGTAAGCGAAGGAAAAGAAACTAGAAATGATCTTTGTTTTTGGTGTTTTTCTAAATAGTTAAAAAACCTAGGGATGTGACCATAACCTAGGTGTTCGCCGAATGGGTTAAAGACGTTAATACTTATTTTTTTGATTGGGGTGTATTATAGCTCTTAGCTCTACACTGCCCATTCAATACCACTCAGTCAAAGAATGATTTTGCCCAATTTGGCTTTCTCAAGTCCAAATGGGTATCAAATAAAATAGTTGATATGAGTTTAAGTCGGGTTCTTACTATCTCTAGTTTGAACCCTTTAATTAAGCTAATCAAACTCTCAACTAACCCAATTCCTTGTTAGCCAAGTTATCCTAAACTAGGTCCCTCTTTCTTAAGTAGAGACTAAGTAAAAAAGGAATGAATCAATGTTTGGAAGCATTAATTCTAAAATTGAAGCATGAACGAAGCTAAATAATCAACACCCAATCATAAAAACCATTAAATTACCCATAAGGTTTACACACTAGGGTTGGGTGATAACCGTAGTAAGAATCTAGCTACTCATAGTGGAAATTGAAGAAACTAAAGAAGAAAAGCTAATTAAACTCATAATCAAAGATTAAAATGATAAAATATAATGTTTAAACACTAAAATAATCACAAACTTCCTAAAATGGCAAAATGTGATGGCTACAACAACTCAAACATCGAAACATAAAACTGTGAAACTCGTCTATTTATAATTGCCCAAAATTCACTGAAAAAAATTCTCCTTTGGAGGTTTTACGGACGCACAATTCCATGTGCAGTCCACTGATTTCTTTAGTTGGAAAGAACTAGGATTATGCAGGCGAATAACTCTGGATTGCAACTGCGAAGTATCTTCTGTGGCCGTACAATTCTTGTGCGGTCCGCACTTTAGCAAGGCGTCAGCGCTTGGTCTTTTACATACTCTCTGAACTTTGAATCATTTGTCGGTGAAAACCCTATTCTGCGGCTGCACAATTCATGTGCAGTCCGCACGTTGACCAAAGTTTTGCTGTGTGCTTTTACTTGGTTTGCAGGCCGCAGATGGAATTCTGCGGTCCACACTTTCTTCTGCGGCCGCAGAAATCCTTCTGCGGACTGCACTTCTTTGCTTCTGTGCCCTTTATTTCCTGGTGATTTGGAACACTCCTTTTTGAGTTGGATTTCATCATGGGAGACCAAACTTCCAACATTCCTACAATTTGTACAATTTCATTAGTTTCGGGAACATAAATCAATACTTTCGGACTAAAACAAAAGCAGAAAGGTTCTATAACTAGTCAAAATCCCCACTTATCAACTCCCATAAACTTAAGTCTTTTCTTGTCCTCAAGAAAATAAATTAGTTCCCACCCCCTTAAAGTTAACAGTCATTTTAGCGAGTCAAAGGTGAGCCATTCACATATCAGTTGGGACCAACAATTACCCACACTACTCATGATTTATCAACAAGGTGACAAGTCAAATATTCCTAAACATATAGTTCTAATGTGTCATTTGAGCTTCAAGAATTGACTTATTCATCAAGGACTCTTGTTCTATCATGTAGGCCACGATGGACTCCAAACTCTTCCTCCTCTTCTTTCCATTTTCCAAGGTCACTTAAGAAATTAGCACTCAATCTGAAGATTCATGAAAGGCTCTCTCATCTCTCATAAGAGAATGTCACAAGTACGACTTCAAGTACCATGTAGATCTCCACTAATATAAGCTCACTCACTTTGAAATCAAGTAGTACTTTTTTCGGGATGTAATGAAGGCTTTTGGATTAGGGTAGGATACCATATGGATAAGTGGTTACACCTTTCCTTAAGCACTCCACACTTGCATTTCTCGGCTCACAATTGCCAATTCTTAGAGGCACTTTCATTAAATTAGGGACTAGAGAGACTTAATATCACTCTTTCTTGTTCATCTAATTCTTTTTTACCCTTCTATGATTTCTCAATGCTTGGGATCATTACCTCTTTGTGAATACATCAACCCTTCCACTTATTCACGTTTTGCATTTTTCTTGTTGTTCTTTTCTTTTCTTGCCTTCTATTTCATAAAGATCATTTAGGTTTTCTTTATTGTGCCTTGATACCATTTTAAAATTCCTCATCTCTCTCCCAAACTTATGTTTTAATCCATTTGTTTCACAAGAGTGTTAAGGAAAGTCTGGGTGCTAAGAGAGGGTCACGACAAAACGGGTGAAGGCTTATAACATGGTTATCAAATGAGAAAGGCTAGAGGCTCAAAGGGGTCGACTAGGGATAATGACATTGGTTGGAAATAGAAAACTCAATGGGGCCAAGGAGAAACTACAATCACTTCTCAACCTAAGCAAAACTTAGTATTTCTCCTTGAAACACATTCGAGCAAAGTTCTAGACCCTTCACACGGATACTTACACTAGCAACAATTCATCTCGCCCCTCATGCAACTAGATTTTAAAAGAGGATAGAGTCGAGAGCCTAAAATGACTACATTCAAGTTTAAAGATCACTATGGTCCAGTTACACCACTCGATGATTACCAAAGTCAACTCAAGAATTACAAAGTCACTAACTAGAGCTATTTCTTTTAAAAACTTTGTCTCTAAACATAAGCACGTAGTTAAGTGTGTTGGTACCGATTGAAGCATGGTTTACTATTCGAGCATGATTAATTAGGTCTTTTTATTCATTACTGCTACTATTATTACCTAAACACAAAAACGGAGTCATTCCCTTAAGAAGGTTGTCACACCATATATCGTCGGGGGAAGTCACCCGGTTCACACGATAACTACCTTTGGAAAGAACCGTTGCATTAAGAAAACCAAAGGCTTATTATCTACTAAAGCATAAAAAGAAGCTACTTAAAAAAACAAGAACTAATATGGAAAACAAAGATAAAGAAGCCAACAAGAAAAAACTACTAAAGATAGAATGAATATACATCATAAGAAAGAGAGAAAATAGACAAATACAAATAAGAAATGAAAAAGTATCATCAAATTATTACAGTCCAAATGTATCAAAGTGCATCAAATGTGTCAAATAAACTCCAATCCTCCCCTCTCCCGAATAAAAGTAAGCATTGTCCCCAATGCTTAGCACAATAAGGGTAAGAGAGGAGAGGGTGAACAAAACTCCCTCCAGATCAGCCAATTGAATCTCATCATCCTCAAGTCTAGGTGTTGTTGGGTTGGCGAAAATCTCACGCGCTGCCTCAGCAGTATCGGCAATAAAGTCTGACTCTTCAGATTGGTAGCACAGCTGGTGCTACCAGTGCAGATGGGGCTGAAGGATCTTAGGAGAACTTGTGCAGGTCAAGCAGCATATCAAAGGGAAGGTCTCCGGTTGTAGCAATTATGGTCACCTCCCTCCAGAGCTTGTCCATTGATTTCTTGATCACCTGGGACTTCCTCATCTTCTTTACTTCTTTTCCCATCTCTTCAATTACCGAACCGTGATGTACCAAGGTATCATGATTGTCTTCTGGTTCTCCAAAATCTTCTTCAGTGTCTCATTAA
The DNA here is from genome assembly GCA_005239505.1 of Nicotiana paniculata. Classification (NCBI taxonomy): domain Eukaryota; kingdom Viridiplantae; phylum Streptophyta; class Magnoliopsida; order Solanales; family Solanaceae; genus Nicotiana; species Nicotiana paniculata. The sequence goes on from ML328728.1 coordinate 91,250, forward strand.
TGGTAGAAGGAGCCTGAGGTTCCTGAGAAATGGACTGCGCTGCAATAGTACTGGATATGTTAGACAACTTTTCAGTAGATGTCTGCATCATTTTATTGAGACTCGCCAATGTCTGGGACACTCGCAGCACAAATAGTGGGGTTGTGGGCATGGGCACTGTATTTAGAGAAACTCTAGGGGCTTTGGTAGTAGTTGTGGATGATGGCGGATGCATAGCTACGACACTAGAGGAAGGCTCAATTGAGGTGGATGGAATATTTGTTATCTCATAAACTACTTTAAAAGGAATAGGATTCACTCACCCTCATAAATGATATTCTTGTGCCACAAAAAACGCACCCATAGGCTTTCCCGTAGTGTACTACTCTACTAATTGAGTTCACTCAGTCTAGGATCAAGTAGGACTTTATTTGGATGTAATGTAGGCTACAGGTTGGGTAGGATATATTTGGATATAAGAGTGCCTACACCTCCCTAAGCACTTTAATACATATACTTTAACATTCAAACCCCATACTTATGTCAAACCAAACTCCACCTTCACATCAACGTTTATTATCCCATACTTCTTTAAGCACAATTACATCAAGAGTCGCCACTTATCAAGGAATTTATATATTTTTTTCATAGCAATGCAATTAGTTTTTTTCCTTTTCTTTCTTTTTCAATTCAAGTGGCTCTTACATTTTCAAAACAATGCACCTTTCTCCTGCTGGATCATTAGATTAACGTGTTGTGGTAGGAAGCTGGGCTTTCTTCTTCAGTTGCTTGCATCCATAAGTGAATACCAATCGAAGGGCTTTTTCACCTTCACCTTGGTATAAAAAACCCTCGGCTCTACCTTAGCATCAGTCATATACTCTGTAATAGTGTTGGGATAAGGGTAGGACGAGTTATCCTGTCGTGCGATCATTGAGATGTTGGCCGACATCACAACACTTATATTGATTGGGTACCGGCCATAATAGAAGCCACAAGGACTGCCCTAGGAATAGGAAGTCGAGTCTTGTTCTGACATGGATCAAACCTGCTACAAACAAAGGTCAGCCACCCTTTTACCTCAAAACTCAAAGTGTTCTGCTGAATAGGAACTCTAGCAGCAATCCATGGTGGTGGTGGCCCGGGTGGTGCTAGAAACTCAGCCAACCAAGGTCGTACTTCCTTCTGCAGTGCGCACTTCTCCAGATACTCCTCCGGTTCAACATATTCAAAGCCCAAATACGCATTTAACATATGTTGATCAAACCTCACCTTAAGGTTGCGCACGTTGGTCACCTTCGTCCCTTTCTTTATAAGAGTCTCATTGGCGTAGAATTCACGGACGACGTATTCTTTGGCATCCTTTACCCTCTGGGTGAACCACATCCACCCCTCCCGTGCCTCGAACTGTCTCAGTATAGGTGGGTTATATTTTTCCATGTCTTTCAACAAAAACTGTCGCTCAAAAGTTAGCAACATCACTGGCCACCACATACGAAAACTGGTGAAGGCGGCTAGGATGACAAAGCGATCCTCCCAAACCTCTTTCTTATTTGATCTTTCAAGGTTGGAAGCTGTAGCATCTCCCCCTCTGCCATCATAGCGGATATCAGGTGTAACCTATGCCTCAGAGACTAGCGTAGCTGATGGCTCAGAAGCTTGACTAGCACTCTCCAATCCATTAGAAGTACTGTGAGATGAAGACAGATCGTCTCTGAGCTGGTATCTCCCTTGCAGCCTCGACTGTGTGGCGGGCTACTACTGAACAGAGGATGAGTTGCCCTTTGACACTTCCCTATATGGGACATATGAGTTAGTCTCAGAGAGGTTTGCACCTTTCCCTCTGCTAGAAATTGCTTTCTTTCTTATCGTCTTTTGCTATCCAAGGGGCAAGGCAATTTTTCCTCGGCCCCAAGAAGGTTCAGCTCTCCCTTTTGATTTGTCGCCTAATGATCTTGATTGAACCATTGTCTGTATCAATCAGAGGTGATTGTTAGTTGTAGTTCGATGTTCAAACATATACAAGACACATGTAAGTAAAGGATAAACCATAAGACACAATAAGGGAGTACAATTAAATCATGCTTGCAGGGAAAGTAATCTGTGGTCCGCATCTTTTCACTTGCGGTCGCAGATGTGAACTCGCGGACCACACATTTTCTTGTGCGGTTGCAGAAGTGAAGTGCAGTGCGCATAATTTGACTTGTGGCCACACCTCCGAATCCCAAAAATGATAAATCTGTGATGAATGATAATTAACCAATATGCGTCTACAAGAGGATTTATGAGGTCCACATAATTAGACTTGCGACCGCACATTGGAGTCTCAAAATGAGTATTCTCTGATGACAGAAGATGTGCTATTATGCGGCCACAAAGGGAATTCTTCGGTCGACACATTTTAACTTTAACCCGCAGATTCCTTCTTCTCTGAGTTGCCCAAATTCATCATCTACGAACGACACAAATTCAAGTGCGGCTGTAGATTTCAAAAGTTATGTACATACCACATTTTTCTACTTAGGTTTGTTAAATTACTTACACAATTAGGCATGGAAACATTGTAGAAACATGATATTATACTAACCAGCCCCCGTAGAGCATGTGTCAAGTTAACCAAGTTCATTTCTACCCCATGTATAGATAAAATTGAACTTCAATAATTGATGGCCTAAAAAGAACTAAAAATATACAAATTCAACTAAATAAAAAGATTATTATGAAATTGAAGCATATCAGACAGAATGAGTGACTAATCAAGGAGGCTTTGTGTGTGGACAGTGAAAATTTTCAAAAAAACATAACAGGGTACAATGTTTATTCAAAGCGGGAAAACTGTAAAGTGAGGCCTACGATGATATTTATACTAACTGTTGGATAAGGGAAAAAAGGGCGAGTGCAGCCGCACATTTTCATGTGCGGCCCGCACTCTATCACCTTAGGACCTCATCTCAGAACCTCATTTGCGGTCCGCACATTTTCAAGTGCGGCCATAAATTTCACTTGTGGTCGCAGATCGACCTTCACACTGACAAGCTTAAACTTCAGAGAATTGATATTTTTGACATCTCAATTGTGCGGTTCGTAAGAGGAATGTGTAGTCGCAATGCTCTTCTGCTATAGCACATAGAAATGTGCGATACGCACAAATAAAGTGTGGTCCGCACAGTTTTTGAATACTTAGCAATATTTTGTCCACAATTCCTGTAAGTCACACTCATCCCTGTAACACACTTCAAATCAAGTTAGAATAAAAATAGCACCTAACTACAAAAGAAAAAGGAAAAGAAACATGTGTTGTCTTCTAAGAAGCGCCTGATTTCACGTCTTGGCACGATGCAGAATACCCTCAAGCGAAATGAATGACCTCCACGATGTGGCTATCTCCAACTTTTTCCAAGTAATTCTTCACCCGGTGACCATTGACATAGAATACTTCATTGTTTTTGTTCTTCAAGTCTAATGGACCAAAAGGTGTCATGCCCACAATTTCAAAAGGACCACTCCATTTGGATTTTAGCTTCCGGAAAACATCCTCAAGCTTGAGTTATGCAATTTCATTTGCGGGCAGAAGTGAAGTGTGATCCGCACAATTTGGCTTGCGGCCACACCTCTAAATCCCAAAAATGTTAACTCTCTGATGACAGAGAATTGACCAATTTACAACCGCAAGAGGATTTCTGAAGACGGAACAATTAGACTTGTGTACACACATTAGAGTCTCAAAGTGAGTACTCTCTGATGACAAAAGATGTGTTCTTTTACGGGCGCAAAGGGAATTATGCAGTCCGCACAGTTTAACTTGCAGCCACAGATTCCTTCTTCCCTAAGTTGCCTAAACTCGTCATCTACGAACTGTACAAATTCAATTGCGGCTACAGATTTCAAAAGTTACGCACAAACCACATTTTCTACTTAGGTTTGTTCCATTTCTTGTACAATTAGACATGGAAACATTGTAAAAACATGAAATTATACTAACCGAGTCCCCGTAGAGCATGTATCAAGTTAACCCAGTTTAGATCTGGCCCACTTATAAATACAATGGAACTCTAATAACATATTAAAAAATAGAACTAAAAATCTACAAATTAAACTAACTAATAAGATTATAATGAAATTGAAGCATACCAAATAGAGTGAGTGCAATGAGTGACTAATCGAAGAGGCTTTTTGTGTGGACAGTGGAAATCTTCAAGAGAACATACCAGGGCACAATGTTTGTTCAAAGCGGGAAAAATGTAAAGTGAGGCCTACAGTGCTATTTATACCAACTGTTTGATAAGGGGAAAAAGGGCGAGTGTGGGCACACATTTTCATGTGCGGTCCGCACTCTATCACCGGAGGACCTCATCTCAGAACCTCATCTACGATCCGCGTATTTTTAGGTGCAGCTACAGATTTCACGTGTGATCGCAAATCCACCTCCACACTGACAATCTTAAACTTTAGAGAGTTGGTATTTTTGACATCTCAATTGTGCGGTCCGCAAGAGGAATGTGCGGCCGTAATGCTCTTTTTCTATAGAACATATAAATGTGTGATCCACACAAATAAAGTGCGGTTCACACAATTTTTGAATACTTAGCCATATTTTGTCCACAATTCCTGTAAGTCACACTCATCCCTATAGCACATTTCAAATCAAGTTAGAATAAAATAGCACCTAACTACAAAAGAAAAAGGAAAAGAAATATGGGTTGCCTCCTAAGAAGCGCCTGATTTAATGTTGTGGCACAACGCAAAATACTTTCAAGTGAAATGAATGACCGCCACAACATAGCTATCTCCAACTTTTCCCAAGTAATACTTCACCCGATGACCATTGACTCAGAATGCTTCATTGTTTTTGTTCTTCAAGTGTAATGCACCAAAAGGCATCACACCCACAATTTCAAAAGGACCACTCCATTGGGATTTTAGCTTCCCCGGAAACATCCTCAACCTTGAGTTAAACAACAATACAAGATCGTCCACCTTGAACTCTTTGTTCCAAATGTACTTGTCATGAAGATATTTCATCTCTTTTATGTAAAAAGGTGAACTTTCATAAGCATGGTACCGGAACTCATCCAATTCATTCAAGTGTGAAACCCTCATGTTAGTGGCTACATTCCAATCAAGATTCAACTTATTTAGAGCCCACATGGCCTTGTTCTCTAGCTCCACTGGAAGATGACAAGCTTTCCCGAACACCAACCGGTATGGTGACATTCCGATAGGTGTTTTGTAAGCTGTCTGATAAGCCCATAATGCATCATCAAGCTTCTTGGAGAATCTGTCTGATTAGCGTTTATTGTTTTGGAGAAGATACTCTTTATCTCCCAGTTAGAAACTTCCACTTTCCCACTAGCTTGTGGGTGATAGGGAGTCGTGACTTTGTGAGTAAGACCATAATTGCTAAGTAAAGTGTTGAAAGCCTTGTTGCAAAAATGTGCTCCCATCACTTATAATTGCACGCGGAGTACCAAACCTTGTGAAATTATTCTTCTTGAAGAATGCCACCACACTTCTCACCTCATTGTTGGGTAAACCAACGGCCTCAACCCATTTGTACACATAATCTACCACGACCAAAATGTAGGTGTTTCCACAAGAACTCATAAAAGGGACCATGAAGTCAATACCCCACTTATCAAAAATATCAATCTCCAAAATGGTTGTGAGAGGCATTTCATTTTTCTTTGAGATTCCACGGGCCCGTTGACGTTCATCACATGTTTTCCCTAACTCACTTGCATTCTTGTAAAGGGTGGGCCAATAGAATCCACAACTAAGAAATTTGGTTGATGTTCTCGCTCCATCATGATGGCCACCACATGGTGAAGAATGACAAGCCCCAAGAATTTCACCATGCTCTTCTTCTATTTTACATCTTCTAATCACCCCATCCGTACAATTCCAAAAAAGGTATGGTTCATACCAATAATAATCTTGAGAATCCCGGTTGAGCTTCTTCCTTTGGTTTGAAGAGAACTCATCCTGAATGATTCCACACACAAGAAAATTTTCTAGATCCGCGAACCATGGATCTTCTTTCATTGAAATAGCCAGGAGTTGCTCGTCCGGAAAGGAGTCATTGATTTCAAGGCCATCATGCAGCCTCCCCCCTCCAAACGAGACAAATGGTCCGCCACTTGGTTTTCACACCCTTATCTATCCTGGATGTAAATATCAAATTCTTGCAACAATAATACCCATCTCATCAATCGATCTTTGGAGTCCTTTTGGTCCATAAGGTAACGAAGCACATCATGATCTGTGTGGACAATGACTTTTGCACCATCAAGTACGGGCGGAACTTCTCAATTCGAAACACACTAGCAAGTAGCTCTTTCTCCATAAGCGTATGGTTGACTTGGGCACTATTCATGGTCTTGCTAGCATAGTAGACCGGATGAAAATCTTGTTGATGCGTTGCCCCAAAATAGCTCCAACCACTACGCCACTTGCATCACACATGAGCTCCAAAGGCACACTCCAATTTGGACCGGTGATGATGGGAGTAGTTGTCAACTTGAGCTTCAACAATTCAAAAGCTCTCATACAATCATAATTGAAGTTAAACTTAGTATCCTTCCCAAGAAGCTTTCACAACGGGTTCACCCCTTTGGAGAAATCTTTAATGACGTGCCGGTAAAAACCCGAGTGGCCTAAGAAACTCTGCACACCTTTCACCGAAGTTGGAGGTGGATATTTAGAAATCACCTCAATCTTGGCCTTCTCAACTTCAATTTCATTCCTTGAAATTTTTTGTGGCCAAGGACAATGCCTTCCTCGACCATGAAATGACATTTCTCCCAATTGAGCACCAAAATGGTTTCTTCACGTCTAGCCAACACTTTGTCCAAATTTTCGATACACTCATCAAAAGAATATCCAACCATCAAGAAGTCATACATGAAAACATCAAGGTATTCCTCCACCATGTCTGTGAAAATAGCCATCATACACCGTTGAAAAGTCGCCGGTGCATTGCACAAACCAAATGACATCTGCTTGAAAGAAAAAGTACCGTAAGGACATGTAAATTTTGCTTAACCTTGATCTTCCGGAGAAATGATAATTTGGTTGTAGCCCGATTATCCATCAAGAAAGTAATAGAAAGCACGGTCGGCCAATTTATCGAGCATGTGATCTAAGAAAGAAAGTGGAAAGTGATCCTTCCTTGTAACCTTGTTGAGCTTTAATTAGTCCATACACACCCTCCAACCGGTCACCGTTCTTTTAGGAATCAATTCATTCTTGTCATTGGACCACCTTCATACCTCCCTTCTTTGGGACACATTAAACTGGAGAAGTCCATGAACTATCGGAGATGGGTTAGATAACCCCGACATCCAACCACTTCATAATATCCTTTTTGACAACTTCTTGCATAGCCTCATTGAGTCTCCTTTGATGTTCAATAGATGGTTTGGCGCCATCCTCCAATTTGATCTTATGCATGCAAAAGGTGTGTCTTATCCCCTGAATATCCGCCAAGGTCCACCTAATAGCCCTCTTACTCTTTTGTAGAACTGCTAATATGGAATCTAACGGCACGTTAGTCAAATAAGAGGAAAGAATAAATGGTAAAGAAGACCAAGGACCATGAAATTCATACCGAATATGTGGAGTCAACGGCTTCTACTCCAAGGTAGGAGGCTCTTCAATAGAAGTCTTTGTAGGATGAGTTGTCCTATTTTCAAGATCCAAGGATAATTTTCGGGGTACATAGTTGTACGACCCCATTCCTTGCAAAGAGTTCACACATTCCATGAAGCCATCCATCTCGTCATCATAAAATTTGAGCAATAAGGCCTCCAATATATCACCAAAATTAATTGTAGCACTTGTTTCATCAACATTAACATCGGTCACCAAGTCCATAAAAGAACACACCTCATTGCTATTTGGTTGCTGCATGGACTTACACAAATGGAATACCACTGTTTCATCACCAACCCAGAAGGTAAGTTCTCCCACTTCAATATCACAAAGAGACTTCCATGTAGCAAGGAAAGGTCTCCCAAGAATAATCGGCACTTCATAATCAACCTCGCAATCTAAAATGACCAAATCCAGCGGAATGATGAATTTATCAACACCAAACAAGACATATTCAATAACTCCCAAGGCTTCTTCATATACGATCGGCCATTTGAAATCTCATAGAGGTGGGTCTTGGTTTCCCAATTCTCAAAGTCTTGAAAACCGAGTAGGGCATCAAATTGATACTTGCTCCAAAATCACAAAGAGCTTTAGCAAACTCGGCACTTCTAATTTTACAAGGAATCGTGAAAGCATTGGGATCCTCCAACTTAAGATCCATTGAATGCAGAATTTCACTCACTTGATGAGTGACTTTGATGGTTTCAAAATTCACTGACCGCTTCTTTGTGACAATATCCTTCATAAAATTTTCATAACTGGGCATTTGTTCCAAAGCTTCAACTAATGGCACATTGATTGAGAGACTCTTTATCATTTGAATGAACTTCTTGAATTGATTCTCACCATTTTTCTTGGCAAGTCTTTGAGGGTATGGAGATGGAGGCTTAGGCAATGGTACCTTAGCCTTTTGCACTACCAACTCTGGTATGTCAATAATGTGTTCCCTATATGGGTTCACCTCCTCTTGAGTCTCTTACATGCTATCATTAATATCAATTTGAACATCATCATTAGGTTGCACCACCTTGTTCAAGATCTCTTCTTCTTGCATCTCTTGATCATCATCAACAAGTTACCTTCCATTTGAGGTGGGTGTATTCCCACCTCTTCCACTTCTCGTGATAACCTCCATGGCATGACCCCTGTTGTTACCACCATTTGGGTTTACCACTGTGTCACTTGGTAGTGCCCCCTTAGGACGAGAATTAAAAGCTTGAGAGATTTTCCCTATTTGAACTTATAGGTTTCAGATTGATGTGTTGTGTGAGGCCAGTTAGGCATCCGAATAGGCATTCTTTTCCATCATTTTCTTGAAAATATTTTCAATACGCCCTACCTAATTGTTTGAAGAACTTGAACCATGGAAAGATAAGGAGGCGAGTTGCTCGGTTATTGGTACATCAGGGGCCTTTGAAAACTTGACACCCAGTTTCCTTGATATTTGCCAATCTTCCTTGATTGTCGCCCCCCCCCCCCCCCCCCCCCAATTTTCTTGGTTATTTCCATTCCAATTTCCTTGTTTGAGGTCGCCATTGTTGTTGACTTGAGCCTTGGAAATTATTTCTTTGCCCTTGAAAATTGTTCACATATTGCACTTCTTCTTCTTGTTCATTATAGGAATCATCTTGTTCAAAACACTATCTTCTTGCACATAGTTCTCCATTTGATTTTGCACTTGCGTACCCTTGGTTCTCGTCTTGTTCACCATCATGTTCACGCCTTCCATGGCATTGACTTTTTTAGGAGCTTAGACTTGACTAAGTTGGGATTTTTCTAGTTGAGTCATGGTGGTTGTTAATTCGGCAATGGCTTGTCCATGGTCTTGAAATTCTTTGTGAAGGTGTATCATATTCGAGTCACCTTGTAAAACATTGGCCCGAGATTACCAAGCCGATGACATTTCCGCCATCTAATCTAAAATCTCACACGCCTCCGCATAAGGCGGTCATAAAGTTCCCACCAGCAAGTTGATTCACTACACATTGGTTGGTTGTGTTCATCCCACGATAAAAGGTTTGTTGAATCATGTTTTTCGTCATATTGTTGTTGGGACATTCCTTAACCATTGTTCTATAGCACTTCCATATCTTGTGTAGTGGTTCACTAGGCTCTTGATTGAAAGAAAAAATCTCATCTCGAAGTGTAGCCATCTGTCGGGGAGAGAAGAACTTAGCAATGAACTTTTCCACAAATTCATCCCAAGTGTTAATTGAATGGTTCGACAATTTTCCAACCAATATAAAGCTTTCCCCCGTAGAGAGAATGGTAAAAGCCTTAGCCTCAATGCATCCTCGGAGACATTGGTTTGCTTGCTCCCCCAACAAGTGTTCACAAACCCCTTCAAATGTCAATAAGCATTTTGTGTTGGTGCACTGGTGAAGAATCCCCGTTGCTCAAGCTAAGTGAGCATCACATTTGTTATTTGGAAGTTTCCTGCCCTAACGCGGGGAGGGACTATTTCACTAGCAATATCCAGTGTGGAGCCGCTCGTGGTAGAGGTGGGGGTGGAGCAGTTACATTGTCATGAGGCACCCGACCTCTTCGATTGGCTTAAGGTTCAAGAGGAACCTCCTCTACTTACTCATCCTCGCCGTCCACATCCCCCAAAGGCACATTTCCGAGATCATTGTTTTCCGCCTTGATTGTGCCTAAAATTTTCTCCCACAAGTTAGTAACATGGAAGGAAAAGAAGATATTCTAAAAATAAACCCAAATATATAGCTAACACTATTTTAAATTTTTGGCGACGCTAAAAATTAATGACATCCACAATACACCTCGATAAGAGATATGATACGGTCATATGCAATATAATTTACCCAACTGTGAATCGAGGTCGAATCCACAGGGAGTTATAAGGCGTGTTAGGAGTATACACTTGAAGAAAGCGAATATATTAACTAATTTTTCACTTCCACAAAAACTTTTGATTTCTACTTCTACTATTACTCTAACAACTTTAAGCTAAGGAAATAAATACTAGAAATGAATGATTGTTTTTGGTGTTTTTCCAAATAGTTAAAAAGCCTAGGTATGTGACCGTAACCTAGGTGTTCGCCGAATGTGTTAAAGACGCTAATACTTGTTTTGTTGATTGGGGTATATTATAGCTCTCAACTCTACATTACCCACTCAATACCTCTCGGTCAAAGAGGGATTTTTCCCAATTTGGCTTTCTCAATCAAATGGGTATCAAATAAAATAATTGATATGAGCTCAATTCGGGTTTTTACTATCTCAAGTTTGAACCCTTTAATTAGGCTAATCAAACTCTCAATTAACCTAATTTTTTGTTAGCCAAGTTATCCTAGACTAGGTCCCTCTTTATCATGTAGAGACTAAATAAAAAAAAAGCATGAATCAATGTTTGCAACCATTACGATGGTTTTCGATGTTCCTGCTAGGACAACCTTAGAGAGGATTTTTGATACTGTGAATCCAGTTGTGCAAGCTTATAATAAGCTGGATCATCCTACTTCTACAACTGGTGATTTAACTAAAAACCCATTTGATTTTAATGATAAAGTAGTGAATCATGAATTGCAAGAACATGTAGGCATTGAAGTGTTGGAGGGTGCAACCGATAAAGGTTCCAAGACAGGGAATAAGGCAGCTAAATCGCATGCTCCAGCTCGAGTTGAACATGTTGTACTAGGTGTGTAAAGTCTACTGGTGTGGAGAATGTAATTGTGGATAGAGCTTCAGGAATGGGTGGTAATTATATGGTTAAAGGAGCTGGGCAGGTACTTGAAGCAGTAAACAATACAAAAGTGGGAGTTTGGTCAAAAGCAGCTTGAATGTGAGCTAGCATAAAAAACAACTCATTCAAAAACACCAGACAGTGCAAAAGAGAAGCAGAAATCAGAAGCTAAAGATGCTATGTTGAGACATCAACCAGCTGCTGAAATTGCTGGTTCTAAAACTACAGCTAGGACACAGATTTCTCATGTTTTAGAGGGGGAAAAGTATGCTTCTAATGGCCCTGGTGTTGAGTGTGCTCAAGCTAGCATTACAGATAATCCTATAGTTGCTGGACACATTAAAACTAGACAGGAGAAGGTAATAACATAACGAAGGGAGGAAAAGGTTGGACAGGTGTTTTCCAATACAAGCAGAACTGGTGCAATTTCATCAAATGTGGGTGCACAATCTAGTGCACATTATAATTTGAATGCTAATGATGTTTTGATGGTTGAGGATCAGTTAGTAAGTGCAACATTGAGAAGGAATCAAAAAACAAGAAAGGGCAATTTGTGGTCATTCAGGATGAGTGCAAAGTATCCAGGATCTCTATTGCACCTTCTACTGTTAATCTTACTGCAATTGGAGCTAAAATTCTGGAAAGCATGAATCCTTTGCAAGATCTACCTGGGCTTTTACCTAATCCAATGAAAGAACTGTCTCTTCAAGGGGTGAAGGAAAACAATGGCATGGTCGGGATCGGTTTGAATACATCCCAAGATGATATCCCCTCCAATGATTTGTTTGATCGATCTAGCAACATGTTACAAGTTTCAAAAACCAACTAACTTTATCCATAATGTCGTCGGCAACAAAACAACCAAAATGAGGGGCTGACCGCACAAGAGAACAACATGAAGACACGATGAGTGAAGACGAATTAAGTGATAAACTTGTCCAGAATTTTAACGAGCTACAGGAGGCAGTTATCTCAAAGCATAAGACATGGAATGACCGAGAGAAGAGTATGACGAAGGTGAAGAAAATTATGTTGGTGATTCACAGGAGCTAAACACTCAAGAAACTGGTTCGGCAACACGACAAGGTGGTATAGAAAAGGAAGGGGCTGTAGCTGTGGTTGAGCAGGTTACTAATCCATCTCCTAGGGTGCAAATCAAGACAAAGCTAAGTCCTAATACTTCTGCTTTTTTTCCTACTGGACAACAACTATCAGGTGCGGTTTCTAAGCTAAATTCAGTCAAAAAATCCATTCAACAGGTAGCTAATACAAGTGGAGTGGCTGCACAATATAACTTGACTCCTACAAACATCCTCCAAGCTCTTGTATCTCATGACATGGATACTTTAAAATCCATTGGTAATCGGAGGAATGAGAAAGGAGCTCTAATGCTCAGATACAATCCTATTGATGCATTTGGGGTGGATATGGTCAAGATTGGTATGAAGAAGGGGAAGAGAATGAAATACTGGATGCATCTTTTAAAATGTAGCTAGGGAGGGAGATATTTCACCTAGACATATGAGAACTTGATCCACCAAAAACAAGAAGAAGACTCACGAGAGGCAACATAGCTGGGATGTCAAGGTAACACAGTCTTTAGGAAACATCCCATGAGAGTTGCAAAGAAAAAGGTGGATGCCCCTACCACCTCCACAAGGTCAAAATAGATCAAAGAAAAAATGATGAAGTTCGAAGAGTTGCTGAAGATAGTTGAAGAAGAAGTCAAGGAGTTACATGTTGAAGAGTTCACAAGGTTGAAGAAAGAGAGGCAAGACTCTAATTTTTATCTTGTTTTATTTTATCATTTTATAAGTATTACCATATGTAATATCATCATAGAGTATGTTATAAACTCTATTATGATCATAGAGTATCTAGTTCGTTCTAGTTCGTATTTTCTTCATGCTTGCTAGTAAAAAAGCCATTAATTCTAAAATTGAAGCATGAACTAAGCTAAATAATCAATATGCAATCATAAACAAGTATTAAATTAAATACCCATAAGGTTTACACATCAATCTTAGTAAGAATCTAGCTTAGAAGGAATTGAAGAAAATAATGAAGAAAAGCTAATTAAACTCATAATCAAAGAGTAAAATGATAAAATATAATGATTAAACACTAAAATAATCATAAACTTCCTAAAATGGAAAAATGTAACAACAACTTAAACTTCAAACTTAACCTAAAAATGTGAAAATCGTCTATTTATAGTGGCCCAAAATTTGCTGACAAAAATACCGCTCGGGAGGTTCTCTGGCCGCACAATTCCATGCGCGGTCTGCAGATTTCTTCAGTTGGCAGGAACTATGATTCTACACCCGCACATTTCTTGATTGTGGTTGCAAAGTATCTTCTGCGGCCGCACAATTCTTGTGTGGTCCGCACTTCAGCAAGGCATTAGGACTTGGTCTTTTGCACTCCCTCTGAACTTTGAATCAGTTATGCGGACTGCACTTCTTTTCTTTTGTGCCATTTATTGCCTTGTGATTCAGAACACTCTTTTTGAGTCGGAATTCATCATGGGAGATCAAACTTCCAACATTCTTGCTATTTGCACAATTTTATTAGTTTCGGGAACAGAAATCAATATTTTTGGACTAAAACAAAAGTAAAAAGGTGATAATAAATAGTTAAAATTCTCACTTATCAATGATGACGCAGAGCTGTGGCACAAAAGATTGGGACATGCAAGCTTTTCGTTGCTAAACAAGCTGGTCAAAAAGAACCTGGTTCGTGGGCTGCCTAAGATAAGGTTCAAATATCACGGGGTGTATGATGCATGTGTAAAGAGGAAAGAAAGTCAGGTCCTCCTTCAATCCCAAAAAAGGAAGTAAGCACCTCAAAGCCACTCGATCTCCTCCATATGGATCTTTGTGGACCTATGAGGGTGCCAAGTAGAGGAGGAAGAAGTACATTTTCGTCATAGTTAATGAATACTCCAAATTTACATGGACTTTGTTCCTTAGAACCAAGGATGAAACTTTTTCCTGTTTTTGCTGCTTTTGTGAAGCAGATTCAAGAGAAGATGAGCTATAATGTTGTGAGTATAAGATCTGATTATGGAAGAAACTTTGATAATGCGAAATTCGATGAATTTTGTGTTGAAAATGGTATAAGTCATAATTTTTCAGCTCCCAAAACACCCTAACAAAATGGTGTTGTGGAGAGGAAAAATAGGACTCTTGAAGACTTGTGAAGGAATATGATGATAGACAGTGGTGTTGCAAAAGGTTTCTGCGCGGGGGCAGTCAACACTGCTTTCTATTTGGTGAACAGGTGCATGATCAGGTCCCTCTTGAGAAAAACCCCGTATGAATTGCTGAACGGGAGAAAACCCAAGCTAACTCACTTGAGAACGTTTGGCTGCAAATGTTTCATTCTAAATAATGGTAAGGAAGCTCTGGAAAAATTTGATGCTAAGAGTGATGAAGGTATGTTTCTTGGATATTCCTCAAAAAGAAAAGCATACAAGGTCTACAACAAAAGAACTCAATGTGTTAAAGAAAGTATAGATGTAATCTTTGATGAATCGGACCACTTATGTGGGAAAGATTCACATGATAAGATTGATCAAGAATCAGAGCATTCAAAGGTTCCTGGAAAAATCATTGATATGGAAAATGGAAAGGATGACAGGATGAGTCAAGTCAAGGAATCCAACGAAGAAGATGCAGTAGAATCTCAAGCTGATACAGAAGAACCCGGTTCCTCTATCACAAAAAACTGAAGCAGAGAACAGAGTTTCTGATGCCGTGCATGGAACTCCTGATGCTGAGTTGAGAAGCGGCATTCACTCCTCCATTGATGCCAACAATGGATCCCATTTAGAGAAACCTAGGTCTTCTCACAATGAGATTCATGTGTCTAACTCAAAGCACAAAAGTTCACATCCTCTCCAAAATGTGACCATTCCTCTTGATTCAGGAATTCAAACCAGATCAAAGACAAGAAGCTCTCTTACCCTCTCAGCTTTTATTTCTCAAATTGAGCCCAAGAATTTAAAGGAGGCATTAAAAGATGCTGACTGACTACTGCTATGCAAGATGAACTCCATAAATTTTAGAGGAACTGCGTACGACACCTGGTTCCTCGACCTTTAGAAAGAACTATTATAAGAACCTGGTGGGTGTTTAGAAACAAGCTTGACGAGTTTGGGAATACAACAAGTAACAAGGCCAGGTTAGTAATGCAAGGCTACAAACAAGAAGAAGGGATCGACTACGACGAGACCTTTGCCCTAGTTTCTCGAATGGAAGCCATTAGAATCCTCATTGACTTTGCATCTCATATGGAATTCAAATTGTTTTAAATGGATGCAAAAGTGCATTTCTGAATGGATATTAAATGGAAGAAGTCTTATTAAACAACCACCTGATTTTGAGTGTCATGAGCATCCTGAACATGTATTCAATCTTGACAAGGAATTATATGGGATGAAACAGGCCCCTCGTGCATGGTATGAAAGGTTGTTTAAATTCCTTCTTGAAAATGGCTTTACAAGAGGAAAAATGGAAAACACCCTATTTTTGAAGAAACGGGGGAGGAACTTGCTCATTAGTAGATCATATCTGATTCTCTTTCTAATTTTGAATTACATATTTTAATTAAAAGATGTAGTTTTTGAAGGAGGAGTACAGTTTGACAGGGTGCATGGTTTAGATGCATTTGAATATCCAAAATCGGACTCCAAATACAATGATGTTTTTATCAAAGCAATGATCAATCACACAATTGTAGTCATGAAAAAATACTTGAAAATTACAAAGGTTTTGAGAACTTTCAAACTTTGGTTGATGTTGGAGGTGGTCTTGGAGTAAATATCAAGATGATTACATCTAAATACCCCACAATTAAGGGCACTAGCTTTGATTTTCCACATGTTGTTCAACATGCCCCTTCATATCTTGGCACCTTCTCATTCTTCTTTTATTGTTTACTTTTCTTTGACAGTTTGGTCCAACACTAGTTAAATTTATTTAATTCATATCATATACAAACGTTAGAGAATTACCTTAGCTTATATACATTGAAATGCTAAATATTACTCCTATTATAGATTTCATCTTCATAATGTAGACATACAAGAGGCAAATTACAGTCAGAGGCCTATCTAGGTTAAGGAATATGTTAGGGATATAACAGATATGCCCTAGATCCAATATCATATTTAATGATTTGAACATATTTTTGTGAACAATATTTGATATAAAAATATATGGCATTTGATATTATTTTATCATAGTATTATTAATTGCTTGATTAATTTGATAAAGTCATTGATTAAATTTTGAGATTTGACATTGTGATGGAGATCATGATAATGAGAGTGAAGTTTCTATAATTTAATCTAAATTTGTTCTTGATCGTTGTATTATTAATTTGGACATTAGTAATCCACTTAGATGAATATTTATGTGATTGTCTTTATGGGATAAAGATTAGTTGATCTCATCAACTAAATCACATAGATAGATGATGCATATAGAGATATGATCATTGAACCAACTCATTGGATAATTCCTAATGGTAAGAATTACCATAAACTGTCAATAGGATATTCTCTTGAAGAATGTGATGTAAAAATTTCCTTTGACCTGAGATCATCATAGTAATTGACAATTTATTTATTGTGCTTTGATACCAAACACCTATGGCCCTAGGGCGATAGTTGAAAGGATATTGGTATGATTAAATACTTGTAGAATTAGTGATTTATCAAGATGGAACCTGTCAACTTTTGGTAATGAATTTAAGTTCCATGTTATCATGAATTATAAACGATTAAATTAAGACCTTGGTCAGGGCGATTGAATGAAAGAAGAAAAGAGTTTCTTAGATTATTCAATGGTCGATTATATTTGATATGAAAACATAGTTGGTCGCCTATTATGATTTGACAGTTGAACCATATCCTAGGGTGATCCAGAGCTATAAGGACAGAAGGAATTACTACATTATTCTTTTGCTGGTTCTTGAGAGTAAATTGTATACTTCATTCTATCAGGTCGTTAAGGAGTATTACTAGACACCACCCTTGATTAGTTATTAATGTGATCAATTTACTTCCGGCTTAGTATTGAACCTATGGGGTCGCACACTAAGGAGTGTTCTAATCTTTGCTAAATGATTAATTACTTTATTATTTGATAATTAAATTAAAGAATTTAATTAGTCAAATAAATTTAGTTATTATTCCAAATAAAATATTATTATATTCTTTACTAGCACAGAGAATATAATTAATATTGTGAACAAATTAAAGTTTTTTATTTGAAATAGAAAATTGAATTATATCTCTTGATTAAAATATATATATGCGATATATAATCAATACTTATTTTATATAAAAGATGTTATATAAATTATTAACAAAAGACTTTAATTAATAGTAACATGAAATTACATAAAAACGTGAAATCCAATTGGGATTGGATTGCCGGCTGCCACAAACCCATTTGGAATGGGATTATATTTTCACTAGAAAAATATTAATATAAAAATTGATAAGTAGAATCCAATATAGAATTGGATATAAAAAGTTTATAAAACTTTCTCTGCAGTCACGTTATACGTGCTGAAGGAATGGGAGTTTCAATTTTCCATAAGAAAATTCCCACGAAGTTTGTTTTTGAAATTAAACTTCTAACTTAAGTAAATCATTGCCTCAACCGAATAAGAAAAGGGTTTATAGGTGATGCATATAAAGGGCGATGAAAAAATTTGCCGTACTAATTCTTTAGAAGAAAAATCACTTTGTAAAAGTGAGAATAAAATACAAAGCCAAGAGAGAAAAATACAATTACAAGAAAAGTATTTCTTGTTCTTCTATCTTTAAGTTGAGATTTTTGAGAAGAATTTTAGCACAATTTTTCATACAATCTGTTCACGAGTTTCATTCATCAAAGAGTTGATAGCAAGGATCCGTCTCGGTGTGGATAGGCATAGGGTGTCTTCGCACTATTGAAGAAAATTCTAAAATGAGCCTCTTTTTACCAGGTACGTCTTAGATCCGATCTTTAACATGTAAATAAATTTTTAACACAAAAAGTTTTGCTTAGGATTGTTGTTGTCTTCCGCTGCGTGTTACGAACATCTATTCACAATCCTTCAGTGGTATCATAGCCGTGGTTTATTGTGTCGAAAATTTATTTACGAAATATTTTAAGATTATATTTGAAGAGTTCAAATCATAATACATGTGTCTTGTGCAATAGTCAAATTGTTTAAATGCATATGGATTGATGTTATTTTATTGTGAATAAAATATATATATACATACAAGTTAAACTATTGAAATAGTTCGTAACTTAAATTTAAAATCTTGTATTAGATACGAAGATAATCTATAATAGGTTATTGGGTTTTACTGTTATTGTAATTGTTATTAGTTCATGGGATGTTAATTAATAATAGTATTCTGACATGAATTATTTTTATGTGATATAAGATAAAACATGTTAGAAGATGTTAGAATTTTGTTTCTATGTCACATGCTTATTCATTACATAATTTTGAATTATTTATTGCATGTGATGTAAATTAATTTAGGACTAAGCATGTAGACAACTTGAACTAAATTCATGTGCTATAAAAGCTCATTGATGTGATCGATAATCCTGCAAAGATAATCCCACCAGAGAATGATGTTCAAGGCACCAAGGTTTATCAGAAACACTTGGAAGAATGTCTTGCTATTAAATGCATCATTCTCGCTTCTATGAGTTTTGAACTCCAGAGGAAACATCAGAGTATGGATCCAACTGCAATCATTGAATATCTTAAAAAGATGGTTGATACACAGTTGGATATTGAAAATTCTCCAATTGGACCCCTTGTCAATCATGTGATTGTTGTTACCGAAGAACATGAGATGTTGGGGTACAAGCTTGGTAAAGAGCTTTATAAAGATTTGATCTTGCAGTCAGTATATGATGTTTGATGTTTTCACTGTAAGAAGAAAAGACATTGGAAGAGAAACTGCAAGGATTTTCTTACAACTCTAAAGGACAAGAAATAAGGTGAGACATTAATGAAAAATATTTTCAAGGTTTCTTTAGCTACTACTAATTCTTCACTATGGGTATTACATACTGGCAGTGGTTATAACATCTTTAATATGTTGCAAGTGTTCAAGATAAGTAGGAGACTTAAAAAAATTAGAAGTTAATCTACAAGTTAGAAATACTACAAAAGTTACAGCCATAGCTGTAGGATCAATTTCTTTAATAATGCCTACGAACAAAGTACGTATGTTGGATGATTGTTATTACGTTCCTAAATTTGTTTCGAACATAATTTCAGCTTCTATGTTAGGCAGACGTGGTTTTCGCATTAATATAGGCAATAGTATTTTCTCTATTTATTATGGTGATAATTATATGTGAATGGTTATCTCCAACATGACGTTTATGTCTTACCTAATGTGAATGCTAATTCGATTATGCATGTTTCTAATCTTAAGAGGAAAAGAGATGATCAAGTAAACCATACATACCTTTGGCATTGGAGGCTTGGTAATATTGGAGAGAAAAGAATTAACAAGTTGTACAAGGAAGGGTACCTTGACAAGTATAATTTTGAATCATATCCAACTTGTGAATATTTTCTCAAAGGAAAAATGACCAAATCTCCATTTACTGAAAGTGGAGAAAGAGCTTCTGAATTATTGAAACTAGTTCATACAGATGTTTGTGGGCCCATAAAAATTCAAGTTAGAGGTGGATATTCTTACTTTGTCACCTTCACTGATGATATGTCAAGATATGGATTTGTGTATCTTATGAAACATAAATCTGAATCTTTTGAAATATTCAAAAGGTTCCGTACTGAAGTTGAAAAACAGACTGGTAAAAGTATCAAACTACTAAGGTCTGATAGATGTGGAGAATATCTTAGTGAAGATTTTACTAGATATATCAAAAATAATGGGATTCTCTCACAGTGGACACCTCCCGGAACACCACAACACAATGGTGTGTCTGAATGGAGAAATCAAACCTTATTAGATATGGTGAGATGTATGATGGCGTTAACTAATCTTCTTATAAATTTATGGGGATATGCTTTGGAAGAAGCAACATACTTACTTATTAAAGTTCCCACTAAGTCAGTCTCTACAATACCGTATGAGGTATGGAAAGGACGTAAGTCTAAATTTAAACACATTAAAGTTTGGGGTTGTCCACTTTATATTAAGAGACTGCAGTCTGATAAACTTGACTCAAGATCCGATTAGTGTAGGTTCATTGAGTATCCCAAAGAAATAATGGGATATTATTTCTATCATCCTTCTGACCATGAGTGTTTGTAGCTAGAGGAGCAACCTTTTTGGAAAGGAAATTTCTTTTGGAAGGAAATTATAGTGGAGAAATAGAAATTAATGAAGAACCTTTATTGGATGTTTTGAAGTTGAAAAGGAAGTTGCCATCTTCAACGGTTGAAGTTCAAGAACTAAATGTAGTTCAATAACAGGTAAATGAACCAGTTCCAAATCAAATTGAACAACAACTAAATTCAGCACAAGGTGAACAAGTTGTACAAACACCTCTTAGAGGGACTACATGAGAATGTCATGCACCAACTAGATTAAATCTAATGGCACAAAATGATGTATCAAATGAGGTTGATCATAATGATGATGGCCATAAGACCTATAAAGAGGTGATACAAGGTTCTGACTATAAGAAATGGCAAAAAGCCATGAAATCCGAAATGGAATTCATGAAGGAAAATGAAGTATGGACTTTAGTTGAACCTTCAAAGGATATAAAACTTATAGTGGAATATTCTCTTTAACAAGACAGTTGAAAGGTTCAATTTTGTTAGATGCGGAAAAGAACCTTGTGTGTACAAAAAGGTTAGTCGGAGCACAATTATATTCTTATTACTGTATGTTGATGATATATTGCTCATAGGGAATGATATACAGGCATTCTAAAGTACCAAGATTTGGCTATCTGAACAGTTCTCCATGAAAGACTTGAGAGAAACAGCTTATATATTAGGAATAAAGATCTATTGAGATAGATTGAGGAAGCTGATTGGACTTTCCCAGACTTTGTACATTGATACCATTTTGAAAAGGTATGACATGGATAATTCGAACTCTCAGTAGAGATGATCGTCCTAAAACACCTAAAGAGAGAGAACGCATGAGTAGAATCCCATACGCTAGTGTTGTGGGAGATATCATGTATAACATGACATGTACACGTTCCAATATGGATTGTGCACTAGGAGTGACTAGCCGATATCAGGCAAATCCTGGTGAGGAACATTGGAAGGTGGTGAAGACCATTCTTAAGTACTTAAGAAGGACTAAAGACCAAATTCCTCAATTATGGAGATACTGAGTTGGAAGTTGAAGGTTATACTGATGCAAGTTTCTTTTCAAATAAAGATGATAGAAAATCTATTTCTGGTTACATATTCAACTTAAATAGTAGTTCAGTGAGTTGGAAAAGTTCCAAATAAGCTACAGTAGTTGATTCAGTGACTGAAACAGAATATATAGCATCTAGTGAAGCTATTAAGGAAGCTGTATGGATGAAAAAGTTCTTAACTGAACTTGATGTGGTTCCTTCAATAGAAGGTGCAGTTCCATTGTTGTGTGACAATACTGGAGCCATTGCTCAAGCAAAATAACCAAGAGCACACCAAAGATCCAAACACGTTCTGCGAAGGTATCATTTGATAAGAGATATCATTGAACAAGGAAACGTCTAGATTCAAAAGGTTGATGGAAAGGAAAATGCTCCAAACCCATTCACTAAAGCTCTTGGCGCAAATGAGTTTGGCAAGAACAAGTGGAAATGGGGGATGAAGTACAAGAGCATTGGCTCTAGTGCAAGTGGGAGATTGTTAGGGATATAGTAGATATGCCCTAGATCCAATATCATATTTAATGATTTGAATATATTTTTGTGAATAATATTTGATATAAAAACATATGGCATTTGATATTCTTTTATCATAGTTATTATTTATTGCTTGGTTAATTTGATAAGGTCCTTGATTAAATTTTGAGACTTGACATTGTGATGGAGATCATGATAATGAGAGTGAAGTTTCTTATACTTTAATCTAAATTTGTTCTTAATCATAAGATTATTAATTTGGACATTAGTAATCCGGTTAGATCAATATTTATGTGATTGTCTTTATAGGATAATGATTAGTTGATCTCATTAACTAAATCACATCGATAGATGATGCATATAGTGATATGATCATTGAACCGACTCATTGGATAATGCCTAATGGTAAGAATTACCATAAACTGTCAATAGGATATTCTTTTGAAGAATGTGATGTAAGAATTTCCTTTGACCTGAGATCGTCATAGTAATTAACAAGTTATTAATTGTGCTTTGATACTTGTCACGACCCGAATTTCCCACCGTTGGGACCATGATGGCGCCTAACATTGAACCTGCTAGGCAAGCCAACATTAATGTTTATTTACCCTATTCGCTATTTTTTATTTTTTTAACAGATAACATGTGATGTACAAATCAGCGGAAATAAAAGTGCAAAAGAAAACAAAGTCTAACAACTTGATTAAATGCCATTACTAAATCACAATACCAAACCCAAAATTTGGTGTCACAACTTCACGGACTGTCTATGAATACTACATATAAAGGTCTAAACAAAATAAATACATATGTCTCAGAAATAAGAAGGAAAGAATGGAAATAAAGTAGAAGGGGACGCCAAGGCCTCCGAACGCCTGCAGAACTACCTCGGAATCTCCAAATGGACTGAAGGCAGCCTCCTCACTCTAAGTTACGTAGGGTCCTGTACCGGGATCTGTAAAAAAATGCAGAGTGTAGCGTCAGTACAACCGACCCCATGTACTGAGTAAGTGCCGAGCCTAACATCGGCGAAGTAGTGACAAGGCTAGGACACAACAACCAAATAAACCTGTGCAGTTTAATCATGTACAAAACAAAACAGTAATAATGACAAGAAATAAGCCACTAGGTACCAAATAAGGAAGGGAAAAACATTCTGAGGGGAGAGAGTATCAATTAATGGGAATAATGGGGTAAAGAAATAAATCAAATATCCACTTAAACTACAGAAATAGTAACACAAAGAAAACAAGTGCACTGCATCACCATTCGTGCTTTACTCTCACCTTTACCAAACAATAAATAGAATGCACGGCATCGCCCTTCGTGCTTTTACTCTCATCCTCACCATAATTCAATAGAAATGGCACGGCATCACCCTTCGTGCTTTTACGCTCATCCTCACAATGTCATACACGGCATCACTCTTCGTGCTTTAACACTCATCCTCACCATAAATCAAATAAAACGGCACGACCTCACCCTTCGTGCTTTAACACTCTTCCTCACCCAAAAAAATCAATAACATCAATCCAGCAAAGAGAAAGCAACAATACAATAACAATAAAAGACATAACGTCCCGAGAAGGGAACTAACAGTGGAAACAATATCATCCCGGCAAGGGAAACAACTATAACCAATCTCATTTAGTTACTTAACTTCACGTAATAATTCTTAACTTGAACCAATACTCAATAATGATCAATACCAATGAAATACCACCAACATGGATAGTTATCAAATTAACCCAAGAAAAACTTAACGAAAATTCACATAAATCACAATATTCGACTCACGGACATGCTTGACACCAACGTATAGATACTCTTCACCACACATATACGTTGAACATAACACTAACACGTAGCAAATAAGACATAATACCTATTCCCTCAAGCTAAGGTTAGACCAAACACTTACCTCAAATTCGTAGGCCACTCACAACTCAATTATAACTTTTCCTTTAGAATTTGCTCTAACCCACTCGAATCTTCCATAACGAGAAGACCCCTTCTTTGATTTAAACTGGTCAATTTTATCTTCACCATACCGATCCTTTTCCCTGTAACTATCCCTAAATGTATCGCAATCACTTTTATTTCCAAAACCTCCATATCGATCACCACTCTGAAAGTTACTGCTTCTACTTAGGGAGGTAGAGCTCGATTTAAATATTACTCCAGAAGATGACAATCCAAAGTACCTAAAAGGTGGCATTCCATCATGACCATGCAACTATGCAGCAGCAGCTTTATTTCTAGTGTCAGACCCTAAGAATAATCAAGAGCAAAGTCAGACCCTAAAGGATTAACTTACTTGTCGCAATTTGCAGCAGCTTTATTTCTAGTGTCTTCGATCTTTTCCTTGTTATTCAATAGTGCCACAATATTTTCTACTTTCTTCCTCACGTTGATCCCCATATCTTTCCCATTGATGGAATTTTCCGGAAAGGGATGACGAATTTATCGGTGGCACGAGAGGAGATGAAATCGAACGGTGTATTCGTCACCTCTTGTTCCATGTTTAGAGTTATTGGCCTTCTTTTATTACTTTCTTGAATGCCCAGTCTGCGGAACCAAAAAAAAAATGCCCGTTTACGGTCCTTTGAAATCAAAGGCTTTTTCTTTGGCTTAAGCTCTCCATATCTTTTACCTGAAGCAATAGCCTTATGATTTTGAGAGCATACTGAAAACTCTTCATCTCTATTGGAATCTGCCATCTCTATGTTATAGAAGAAAACAAAGGCAAGAAAAATTTATATAGAAAGAGAAAGTGGAGAAACGGAGGAAAAGGTTGGTGTTAGGAGAAACGTAGCAGGACATTAGATACGCATGTTATTAGGGAATAAGATTTAGATATTAAGTCAGTTTGGGATAATCACAAATTCCTTTCAAGTAAGATTCATTTCTCGAACTAGGGACCTCGGAATTCGATTTCGGGCATACGCTATATCTCATATTTTACTCTGGGCCTTTCGGGTCCGTTGGAACATGGGTCTGTGTCTGTTTACTCAAAACGTTGACCAAAGTCAACTAAGAAATAAATTTTAACTTTCAAAATTTATTATTTCTTGTATTTTCACATAAAGGCTTTCCAGATTCATGCCCGGACTGCGCACGCAAAATGAGGTATTCAAAATTTAATCTTTTTATGGCTAATAAGCCTAGAATGAAATCTAAATTCATAAAATGACCCCTTGGGTCATCACAATCTTCACCTCTGAAAAAAACATTCGTCCTCGAACGGACATAGAAAATTACCTGAATTGGCGAACAAGTGTGGATATCTACTCTGCATGTTTGACTCGGGCTCCCAAGTAGCTGCCTCAACGGGCTGGCCTCTCCACTGCACTCGAACTGAAGGATAACTCTTAGACCTCTACTGACGAACCCGCCGGTCTAAAATGGCTACCGACTCCTCCTCATAAGTCAAAACTTTGTCCAATCGGACAGAGCTGAAGTCCAACACATGGGCTGGATCGCCTTGATACTTCCAAAGCATAGACACATGAATCACTGGATGCATAGTTGATAAATTCGGTGGCAACGCAAGTCTGTAAACCACCTCTCCCACTCTATGAAGGATCTCAAAAGGACCGGTGTACCTTGGTCTTAGCTTTCCCTTCTTCCCAAACCTCATCATGCCCTTCATGGGTAATACCCAAAGAAACACCCGCTCTCCGACCATGAATGCCACATAACGAACTCTACGGTCGGCATAACTCTTCTTCCTGGATTGAGCTGTACAAAGTCTATCCTGAATGATCTTAAACTTATCCAAG
Source organism: Nicotiana paniculata (assembly GCA_005239505.1). Classification (NCBI taxonomy): domain Eukaryota; kingdom Viridiplantae; phylum Streptophyta; class Magnoliopsida; order Solanales; family Solanaceae; genus Nicotiana; species Nicotiana paniculata. The sequence continues at coordinate 117,229 of ML328728.1, forward strand.
GCATCCTGCACTAAGTATGTACCCAACAATTGAGCCTCTCCTGGCTCAAACCACCCAACCGGCGACCGACACCGCCTACCATATAATGCCTTATAAGGGGCCATCTGAATGCTCAACTAATAGTTGTTGTTGTAGGCAAACTCAGCTAATGGCAAGAACTGATCCTAAGAGCCTCCAAAGTCAATGACACATGCTCGTAGAATATCCTCCAAAATCTGAATAGTACGCTCAGACTGTCCGTCCATCTGAGGATGAAATGTTATGCTCAACTTAAGCCCAACTCACACTGAACTGCCCTCCAGAAATGCGAGGTAAACTACGTACCTCGGTCAGAAATAATAGACATGGGCACACCATGAAGACGAACAATATCCCTAATGTAGATCTCTGCCAATCTCTCCTAAGAATATGAAACTGCCACAAGGATGAAATGTGCTGACTTGGTCAGCCTATCCACAATAATCCATACTGCATCGAACTTGCTCTGAGTCCGTGGGAGCCCAACAACGAAATCCACGGTGATACGCTCCCACTTCCACTCAGGAATCTCTATGTGATGTAGCAAACCACCGGGTCTCTGATGCTCATATTTTACCTGCTGACAGTTTAAGCAACGAGCCACATACGCAATAATGTCCTTTTTCATCCTTCTCCACGAATAATGTTGCCTCAAGTCTTGGTACATTTTGGCTGCACTTGGGTGAATAGAATACTTAGAACTGTGAGCCTCCTCAAGGATCAACTCACGAAGGCCGTCAAAATTAGATACACATATACGACCCTGCATCCTGAAAATACTGTCATCCCCAACTGTAATGTGCTTGGCACCACTGTGCCGAACTGTATCCCTAAAGACCATCTAATGTGGGTCATCATCCTGCTGATCTCTGATACGCTTAATTAAAGAAGACTGAGCGACTGTACAAGCTAGAACACTGCTGGGCGAAATATCCAACCTCACGAACTGATTAACCAAAGTCTGAATGTATGAAGCTATCGGTCTCTCACCGACTGGAGTATACGCAAGGCTGCCCATAGTCACTGCTTTTCTACTCAATGCATCAGCCACCACATTGGCCTTCCCTGGATGATACAATATGGTAACATCATAATCCTTCAATAACTCTAACCATCTGCGCTACCTCAAATTAAGATCCTTTTGCTTGAATAAATACTGGAGACTGAGATGGTTTGTGAAAACCCCACACGGCACGCCGTAAAGATAGTGCCTCCAAATATTCAATGCATGAACAATGACTGCCAACTCTGAGATATGAACCGGATTCTTATCATGGACTTTCAACTGTCGATATGCATATGCAATCACCTTTCCATCTTGCATTAATACTGATCCAAGTCCAACACGAAATGCATCACAATACACCGTGAAAGAACCTGAACCTGATGGTAACATCAAAACCAATGTTGAAGTCAAGGTTGTCTTGAGCTTCTGAAAGCTTGCCTGGTACTCGTCTGACCATTTAAATGGGGAACCTTTCTGATTCAATTTAGTCATAGGGGCTGATATAGATGAAAACCCCTCCACAAAACGACGGTAGTAACCTGCCAAACCTAAGAAGCTCCTAATTTATGTGGTTGTAGTGGGTTTAGGCCAGTTCTTTATTGCCTCTATTTCCTTAATAGTTGTTCATAACCAATTACAGAATTATCAAATAGCTTCACGTTAACAATAATCTCCTTTCAAACCTTCACAATACTGATAACGAGATACGTTGCTTGAAGACCTCGTAACTATATACCCGAATTAACGCGTCTCATTTAATGCCATATGGGCGGGCACCTACCTCATAGGTCAAAGCTCAATAATTATAAAGCGGATTTGGAAAATTATGAACAGATAATTTTATACAAAATTTTTAAATAACCCTAACAAGCATGACTCACTATTATTACTATAGTACAATTTAATTTCACAAGGGAGAATTTAAACACAAGAATTTTCATCACAAGGATCTCGTCATTATGTAACTTCCACCGTGGCTCGTAGCCCGATTTAAACGTATCAAGTCATAAAAAAAATGTGAGAATCTCGTCCTCAGTTCCGAATCAAGGGTAATATGCACATCGTGCCAATCGAAACATTCCATTTTCTTCTTTTAAATATTTTTTGTTAAATAAAATTACAACATGTAATGATAGACATAGCTATCTCCCAATATGATTATTCAGATAAGTAGATTTTAGAGTTACGAAGCTCACCCGAGAGTGGGGCATATTAGGAGAAATTTCCTATATACTCATAACCGAATCAAGTTAAGGAAATTATCACTATATAATAACTAGAGATTATTCTTGTAATGGAACCATTTGATATAACAACCTTAGCCATACCATAGAAAATATATCAACAGGCTGGGTCTCCACCACTAGGAATCTGACCTCCACCTTCGAAATTCCGACCCTTTTTTTCCTAGCTGGTCATGCAAGTTGAGTTGTAACTGCAACGGGGCACGTAGCCTGAGTGCTCTGATGAAATGATTCAGCTGCTCATACCAAGTCTATACCAAATAATTGGAATAACCATTGTAGGAATCTCGTAGCGGTGGTGCATTAAAAAAACCCATTGAAGCACCCCGAGTAATCAGATATATGGACTGGGCTGGCCGATTGCCCGAACCCCTGCCATAATAATTTGTTGTTGCAAAGCAAATCCACTGAATCTTTTAGAACCTCGAGACCTCTTAGTCTCCTTAGCTTCCTCTTTTCCTCATACCGGACGCATTCTAACATCTAATCAATTTCTACCACTAGCCGAAATAAAGTATTAACTTGCCCTGAGTCGTACAAAATTTTACAATCATAATTGTGTCCTTCAATGAGTCCGTGGACTTGCTCTCTATCTATATGAACTGAAGTAGGAGTATGACAAGCTAACTTATCAAACTTGATGGCATATCCTAACACCGTCACGATGACTTGACGCAACCGTTCAAACCCTATGCGCCACGCATTATGGAGAGTCCCAGAAAAAAAATCTTTCAAAAACATTTATGAGAACTAAGTCAAGTAGTTGGTGTTGAAATGGTTGGTCGCCCTCTTCGTAGGCTTACGACAAACACCGACAGCATTTCTTCTTATACTATGTTGACCCAAACTGCTCAGCTACCCCAAAACCCACCACAGTGACTTCCACGCTGAGTAGACCCTTTGTAGATTTAAAGTTGTTTATATAACTCCTTTGGTATTGAGGTATATGGTTAACAAGGAGGCAGACATACCGCAAGTTCCAGCTTTATCTCTTGCAAAATCCCAGGCCTTATACATTCCAGGACAAAATCGATATAACACATGACCTCGCAATCTATTCCTTGACAATGGACTTTCCCACTTGGCACGAAATCACAGGTCACAATGTCTGATAACTCATAATGTTAAATACATCTGTCTCAAAAATAAGAAGGACAGAATGAAAATAAAGTAGGAGGGGGCGTCAAGGCCTGTGAACACCTGCATGACTACCTCGGAATCTCAATGGATTGAAGGCAGCCTCCTCACTCTAAGGTCCGTAGGGTCCTGTACCGGAATCTGCACAAAAGTACAAAGTGTAGCATCAGTACAACCGATGCCATGTACTGAGTAAGTGTCGAGCCTAACCTCGACGAAGTAGTGACGAGGCTAGGACACGACAACCAAATAAACATGTGCAGTTTAATCATGTACAAAACAAAGCAGTAATAATGACAAGAAATAAGCCACCAGATACCAAATAAGGAAGGGAAAAACATGTTGAGGGGATAGAGTATCAATTAATGGAAACAAGATAAAGCAACAAATCAAATATCAACTTAAACTACAGAAATAGTAACACAAAGAAAACAAGTGCACGACATCACCCTTCGTGCTTTACTCTCACCCTCACCAAATAATAAATAGAATGCATGACATCGCCCTTCGTCCTTTTACTCTCATCCTCACCATAATTCAATAGAAATGGCACGGCATCACCCTTTGTGATTTTAAGTTCATAATATGGAACGTCATCACCCTTCGTGCTTTAATATTCATCCTCGCCATAAATCAGATAAAACGGCCGTAAATCAGATAAAACGGCACGGCATCACCCTTTGTGCTTTAACACTCTTCCTACCCCAAAAAAATCAATAACATCAATCCGGCAAGGAGAAATTAACAGTACAATAGTAATAAAAGCCATAACGTCAAATCAATAAAACCAATCTGGCAAGGAGAAATCAACAGTACAATAGTAATAAAAGCCATAGCGTCCCGACAAGGAAGCCAACGGTGGAATCAATATCATCCCGGCAAGTGAAACATTTATAACCAATCTCACTTAGTTACTTAACTTCACGTAATAATTCTTAACTTGAACTAATACTCAACAATGATCAATACCAAAGAAATACCACCAACATGGAAAATAATCAAATTAAACCCAAGTAAAACTTAATGAAAATTCACATAAATCACAATATTCGACTCACGGGCATGCTTGATACAAACGTATAGATACTCGTCACCACACCTATACGTTGAGCATAAAACTAACACGTAGCAAATAAGATACAATACTTATTACCTCGAGCTAAGGTTAGACCAAACACTTACCTCAAATTTACAGGCCACTCATCGCTCAATTATAGCTTTTTCTTTAGAATTTGCCTCTAACCCGCTCGAATCTTCCATAACGAGAAGACCCCTTCTTTGATTTAAACTGGTCAATTTTATTTTCACCATACCGATCCTTTTCCCTGTAACTATCCTTAAAAGAATCGCCATCACTTTTATTTCCAAAACCTACATATCGATCACCACTCTGAAAGTTACTGCTTCTAATTAGGGAGGTAGAGCTCGATTTAAATGTTACTCCAGAAGATGACAATCCAAAGCACCTAAAAGGTGGCATTCCATCATGACCATGCAACTATGCAATTAGTTACCAGGGAATCTTTGAATAGTCAAGAGCAAAGTCAGACCCTAAAGGATTAACTTACTTGTCGCGATTTGCAGCAGCTTTATTTCTAGCGTCTTCGATCTTTTCCTTGTTATTCAATAGTGCCACAATATTTTCTGCTTTCTTCCTCACATTGATCCCCATATCTTTCCCATTGACCGCATTTGCCGGAAATTCCAGTGGCTGAGATCACCGGAAAGGTATGATCACCATCAGTTTCATGGCAACCAGTCGATGACGAATTTATCGCGGCATGAAAGGGATGGCCTCTCCACTGCACTCGAACTGAAGGATAACTCTTAGACCTTAACGGACAAACACGCCGGTCTAAAATGGCTACCGACTCCTCCTCATAAGTCAAGCCTTTGTCCAATTGGACAGAGCTGAAGTCTAACACATGGGCTGGATCGCCGTGATACTTCCAAAGCATAGACACATGAAAGATAAATTCGGTGGCAACGCAAGTCTGTAAGCCACCTCTCCCACTCTATCAAGGATCTCAAAAGGACCAGTGTACCTAGGGCTTAGCTTGCCCTTCTTCCCAAACCTCATCACGCCCTTCATGGGCGATACGCAAAGCAACACCCGCTCTCCGACCATGAATGCCACATCACGAACTCTATGGTCGGCATAACTCTTCTGCCTGGACTGAGCTGTACAAAGTCTATCCTGAATGATCTTAAACTTATCCAAGGCATCCTGCACTAAGTATGTACCCAACAACCGAGCCTCTCCCGGCTCAAACCACCCAACCGGTACCGACACCGCCTACCATATAATGCCTCATAAGGGGCCATCTGAATGCTCGACTAATAGCTGTTATTGTAGGCAAACTCAGCTAATGGCAAGAATTGATCTCAAGAGCCTCCAAAGTCAATGACACATGCTCGTAGCATATCCTCCAAAATCTGAATAGTACGCTCGGACTGTCTGTGTGAGGATGAAATGCTATGCTCAACTTAACCCTCGTTCCCAACTCACTCTGAACTGCCCTCCAGAAATGCAGGTAAACTGCGTACCTCGGTCAGAAATAATAGACACGGGCACACCATGAAGACGAACAAGTATCGTGTAATTCTGTCTACCAAGGCTTAGGCAGATGGAAAGAAGACACCTAGTATTTTTTATATCCGCTGGAATAATGTGCCAAAACGACTAATATTTCTATGTTTCTTAATGAAGTGGATTCGTCATGATTGGAGTGACAGTCACAACCTCAAGTTGCTAAAGAACTACTACAAGGCTCTTCCAGACAATGGAAAGATGATTGTCGTTGAGGCCATTCTACCAGTGAAACCAGACATTGACACCGCAGTGGTTGGCGTTTCGCAAAGTGATTTAATCATGAACAGGTGTTTCAATCCTTGGCTACTGAAGCTGGATTCAAAGACGTCAACTTAATATGTTGTGTCTGTAACTTTTGGGTCATGGAATTCTGCGAGTAGATTTCTACTATGCGTTGAGTTTCTTCTACTCTGAGTATCTATTTATGGTAGTCTGGGACTGGAATTGCAGCTTAGTCCAGATTGAACATTATATTCCTAATAATATTTATGTTATTCCCTTGTTACTATAAGTTGTTTAGGGTTATTGCACTCAGAGTCAAATCTCATCGAAACAAAAATCAAACATTAAGTGATAGGAGGTAGGTAGTAATGATGTGCGCAAGTTGTATAATTACTTTTTGAGCTGGTGTATTTAATGAAAAGTGAAAAGAATGTGACCATTTGATTCTCAACATCTCTTGTGTCACTGTCAAGTTCCTGCTTTACACAATTTTTTCAGCAATTAACTGCATTAGATTGTTTAGTTTTGGTTAATAATTGTTGACAAATTGATCCAATTGGATAAATCTAGCTTTAACAGCTAGGCCAGACTTAAAAATTTTAAGCATTTGACAAAGTTATGGACAGTCTATAGTGTCATAAAGTTGCTTGTGGCTTTTGGTTCAGAATAAAGAAAAAGATCAACATTTTGTGAAGATTAGTCTAAGCAGAATTTCATTGTATCTAGAAAGAAAATGAAAAACGAAATTGAAATGTTAGGTGCAACAATGAAAAGAACACGAATAGGAGATTTGAAGATTTGATTGAGAAGATAATATGTTATTTTTTTAATTCCAAACAAAGATTAAAAAAATGATCTGATCAATGATGGCTCTTGCGCTTTCTGGAAAATATTGTTCTTAGTGGTTTTGAGAACATAGTCGATTTATTGTTGCTTAGTATGGTAGAATTTTATTTGTAATTGGAGGTCCAAAAATTGCTTGTTACTGGTGGGGGAAGCATTTTGCATATTTACACTAAATTCTACTGAAATGAGGGAAATCATGATATTAATATAAATTTGTCACTGTTTATAATGATCGGCACAGGAGCCTATGATAATATTTGACTATTCATTATAAATATTTGTAAGTATACATGGAGATTTTGACGAAATTTTCGGGTGACGGTGACCCTTCAACCTACAGTATGCGTCCACTTCTGCCAACAATATAGAGACTATATTTACTCTTATCGTCAGAAATAATCTTTTACTTTCTTAGTGAATCTAAAAGTGCAGGGAGAGAAGTGGGGTGAATTGTAATTTTCCTTTTCTTTTTTGAGGTAGTCGACTAATTTGCGATCTAGTCGAATGGACTTTTCAGGAACAGAATGTAAAAGATAAATTACAGATTGTAAATGACAAAGTATGTTTTTATACAGGTTCGAATTCAGAGTGAATCATACGCCTAGTACCCTTGGGTTGCAAGGTCGATCTCTTTCAAGTATGAAGTGGCTTAGTACAGATGAGTTGTTGTTGTTATACACAACCAACTTTTGTCACTTGACCTTCTCTCTATAATTGATACAATGCCTTGCCAGTGTTATTTTCTCTCTCTCTTCTCTTCTTTGTTACACAAAAAATCTAAAGAAGACTACAATGTTTTGTTTGAAGTAGAACAAAGATATTGAAGTTAGTTTGATCAAAGTATAAAATTTCAAGGCTGGTGCAGTAGGTATTTATAATTCTCGAGGACTTCAAGTCTTGTACGTCCTTTGAGAGATTGCGAACCCAAGGTTTAGACGTAATCGTAGATTGATTTTGTAACGAGCCGACCGGTCGTTCCGATAATTTAGCCTTGTTTTCCCCGTTTCAGCTTCATTTATTTGTGTTGGGTCGGTTGGTTCGGGTTCAGAGTGGTCATGATGAGAATTGATGCGTTTGGTCCCTCAAGGTAGCCTAATAGTTGAGAAAGTCAACTGAGATTTGACTTGTTGGGGAACAACCATAAAATGCGGATTTTATGGCTCGGATAGCTTCGTTAGGTGATTTGGGACTTAGGAGTGTGTTCATAATATTTTTGTGATGTCCGGAGTAGAATTAGGCTTGAATTGGCGAAAGTTAGTTTTTGGCGATTTCCGGTCGGCAGTGAAAAATAGGCTATCGGGGTCGGAATGGAATTTTGAAAGTTGGAACAGGTTCTTAATGTCATTTTGGATGTGTCTGCAAAATTTCAGGTCAATCGGAGGTGTTTGGGTTGATTTCGGCGTAGTTGGTGAAATCTTGAAGTTTCAAAGTTCATAGGCTTGAATTTGATGTAACTTTGGTGTTTTCGTGTTGTTTTTGGAGTTTCGAAGGCTCGAGTAAGTTGGAATAATGTTATGGGGTGTGTTGGTATGTTTGGTTGTGGACCCGAGGGGCTCGGGATTGATTTCGGATGGTTGGCGGGGTTCTGAAATTTGGAAAAATCTCAGAAACTAGCAGCTGGTGTGTGATTGTTGGTGTTGGCCGCTCTTACGGAAGGGCAGCCGCAGGTGCGATGGGAAATGCGTAGGTGCGAAAAAGGGTAGGCAGGGAATTTTCGCAAGTGCAAAAGGTTGGTCGCAGGTGCGGAATTTGGTCCGTTAAGTGGGATTCCGTAGGTGCGCACCTAGGACAGCAGGTGCGGGTCTGCAGGTGCAACTAGATTTCCGCAGGTGCAAAAATGACTAGCAGAAACAGTATATAAAGGGCCTCCGTGAAATTCATTTCATTTCACCATTTTTGCATGCGAGACGAGCTCTTATGAAGGCAGATTGGAGAGGGGATTCGTGATTCTTCAGTGAAGATAAGTTCTCGGGTTATTATCATCGTCTCTAAGCTATTTTAATTCGGATTAGGCTTGTATTTGAAGGATTAAAGTAAGAAATGTTTGGAAAATGGGAGGAAAGAGTTGGGAATTTCTTTCGGAAATTTTAGTGGGCAATTGTTGTCCGATTTTGATATTCTTGGTATGTCGGTCTCGTGGGAGGATGAGGATTTTTGTGGTGCAAATTTTATCAAATTCCAAGATGTGGGCCCGAGGCTCGGATTTGGCCGAATTTCGAGATTCTTGTATAAATTGATAATTTTCGATTGTGTTGTGTTCCTTGAGTATATATTAATGATGTTGAACAGGTTTTGGCTAGATTTAGAGTGATCGTGAGCCAATTTGAGGGGCAAGAGCATTGCGGACTAGTGTTGTGGCCCGGTAGAGGTAAGTAATGGTTATAAATCTTATCCCGAGGGTATGGAACCTCGGACTACATATTTTCTCACTGATTTTAGAAAGGCGCACATGTCGGATGACGAGTATGTGGCGCGCACTGATTTTTGGATTGGACTAGGTCCTCTCAACGACAACTAATGAGTTGCATATTTACTCAAAACCTTATGTTAAATTATATTCTAAAGATTGTTGAAATATTTGGGCTATACGCCGTTTTTGGGGCCTCGTGCCGATCCGTTTAGACCCCTTGGGGGCTTTTTACTGCTGTTTTCCTCACTATTTGTTGATGATTTCACTCAGCATCATTGTGCATACTGTTTTTCGAAACTCAGCATGATTTACACCACTTTGAGATTTAAACTGATGTTTTGGGTCAAGTACCCTGTTTTACTAATTCGCCCGAGGGGCCTTTCGAGTGGTTCTGCTGAGTGTGGCCGAGGGCCAGGAGTGATGATGAGGTGCTGAGTGATATTAGTTCTTGGGCTGAAAGAGCCCCTCCGCAGTCTGTACACACCCCCAGTGAGCGCACCGAGTGCCGAGTGACGAGTGATTGGGAGGCATGAGTGGCTGTGAGGTATGCCCGAGGGGCTGATTATGAGTGACTGTGAGGCATGCCCGAGGGGATGATTATGATACATGTTTTTTCTCGAGGGGCTACTTATGATCTTACTACTTTCATTTGCATACTAAATCTTTCGGTTTGAAGTTGTTAAACATATTCATTCTTTAAAGGATTTTTCTGAAGATGAAATAAAGGCATGATGATTTCACATATCTATGTTATACTGTTGGAAAGAAAGGATGTGCCTCTTGTGATTTGATGACATTGATTTTATGTGTTTCTTTCTGCTCATACCTGATTTATTTTCATTACTGCTGAGTTGGCGTACTCACATTACTCCCTGCACCTTGTGTGCAGATTCAGGTGTTAGGGCAGGGTGAGTTGTCAATCTGTTCCAGAGATTCTCGGAGGTTTGCGAGGTAGCTGCATGCGTCCGCAGTCCTGCTCCCTCTCCTGTTTAATATTATAGAATTTATTTTTGTTGAGTTGCATATTTATGTAGATGCTCATGACCAGTGACTCCGGGTCTGCGAGGTATTGTATTTAATGTTAAGCATAGATTTAACCGTTTTTATAAATGTTTAAAGGAACTTTTATGGGTAATCAATATAGTAAAGAGGTAAATGGGAGTTTATTATGATTTGAGTGAAGTTTTGGCTGGCCTAGTTCCATGATAGGATCCATCACAACTGGCCTGGATTTGGGGTCGTGAAAGATTGGTATCAGAGCGCTAGGTTACATAGGACTCACCGGTCATGAGCAGGTTTAGTAGAGTCTTGCAGATAGGTACGGAGACGTCCGTACTTATCTTCGAGAGGCTGCAGAACCCTTAGGAAAAAATCTCACATTTTTAAAAATTCTTGTCGTGCGAATCCATTGTATTCAGCCAAGAGCGTAACTCTTGAATTCCTTCCATGTATTCGAGCGCGCCCGAGAGTGCCTGGTATCAGCTGTGCATCGACGGCTTGTGGCTTCCATGGATGAGATGTGATTGTGGCATGTTGGTAATGGGCCAGTCTGGAAGACTTGAGGCCAGATTCATTATGTGGCTTGATTGCCGAGATTTTTGTTGTGTGGCCACATGTAACTGGGGACTTGTATGTCCGTTTGTGTTCTTATTGATGAGAATTGGTGACTAGACTCCTAGGTGGTGGGTGTGATTTGATGGTTATATGTGTTCAGACTGTGAAATGTGTCGAAAGGGCTGGCTTGAAATGTGGTAAGATTTATTTAGTGTTTGATTTCTGTCTCGATTTGGTATATGGCCTTGAGTTATGAGTATGTTGGAATACCTCTCATGTTATGTAGTTGTGGAGTGAAGCCGATTTCTCTATTGGGTTATGAGATGGTGAGGTCTTTGAATTGATCATTTGCCCCAGTGGCGTTCATGTATTTGATTGACGGTGTATTTCGGCCGTATTAGAACTCCTTGTTATTGTATTCATTGATGGTGTCCTGGCATATTCGCGTAGCCTGGAGTAGCATACTCAGTATCTGAGGATGGCAGTATAAGGATTCAGGGAGAAAAGGTTCTATGGGAATTCTCCGAGAGTGAATTTTTGCTCGGTTCAGTAGCATTCTTGGGACACGTGGTGTCCAGTGAGGGTATTTATGTGGTCAGTCATTTGTGGGTAGAGCTTCCAGGAGCTCGAGATTTCTATGACCAACGCTTCAGTCTTGTTTGTCTTGATCCTTGGCTTTGAGCCAAGTGGAGGAGTTCGTTATTGATATGATGATTCCATGATTATGTGCGGCATCGGTTTCAGTTCGAGGTATAGTGGTAAATCAGTTATGACCTGCATGTATGGGGTCTGGGAATGTCATGAGTAAGGGAAGTTTCTTCGATATACGTTGTAGTGTACTTGTTTGGGTAATTGGGTTCTATTGAATGATTTAGTGGAAATTGTAAAAGGTATAGTGTGCGCAGGGTATGAATTTGCATGCGGTTTCAAGTGAATGGATTACTTTCCTATTATGTTAGTGTGCAAACGGGTCAGGTCGATTCTGTCTAATTGGTCAGTGTGATTGAGATTTACGTTAGGGGATGTCAAGACTTGTAGTATCCTACATATCGGTATCAAGAAGGTGAAGGTAATGGCTTTAGATTCGTAGAAGTCCCTTCAAGGTAAGTTTTTCTGATGTGGTGATTTTGGGGATATTTGAAGGAGTGTTCGGCGGCTTATGAGCCTTAGACGGTATGGTTTTATGCTTCGGTCGCGTGTGGTGAGTCGTGGTTGAAAATTGTGGTATTAGGGCAGGGAGAAGTATCAATTTGAAGGTAAGTCAGAAATAACTTGGGTAAATAGGGCAACTTGGTAGTAGGACAGATCGACATGGTAAGGGATACGGTTAGTTCTTTGGGGTGTTCATAAGGTGACGAGTTTTTCGGGTGTTTCTTAGCAATGCTCTTGGATTTTTGGTGGCCTGCGTAGTTTGGTTGAGATAGAAGAGTTCAGTCCTGATGGTTTGGTGTTGTGAAAATGGGATTTCGGATAGTTCCTGGTGGTTTCTACCGTTGTTAAGGGTGTATATTTTCTTATGGCATGTACTGAATTTGTTTCTAAAGGGGATTCAATGGAAGTTCTTGTCTAGTTGGTACGTAGTTGCTTGTGGCTCATAAGGGACCATGGAGTTCCCGTATTTTTCCTAGGTTGGCATGGCGTGTGTAGTATGTTGGGTAGAGTTGAGATTTGCATATGTGAGGTCACGGTTTGGTTCTGGAAGGAAGGTCGAAAATTCTTCGGCAGCATGGAAATTTCAGATGACTAGGTAGATTATATCACCAATTGGTGTGACTTGATGAGGGTATATATTTCAGAAAGAGCAATGTGCTTGAGTTAAGGGTACTTCATTGGTATCGCGGTGCCCTATTGTTGGATCGACTGTTGATATTCAAGGTTGCTTGGTGAACGGAAGAATTGTAGGGGTAATCCTCGTGGAATGAGTGAGTATTGGGATGTGTTATGTATTCGCGCGGCGGAGTTGTGATCAGATATGGTAATCCGTACGTTTCATGGATTTCGAGACTGAGAGTTCTTGTAAACATGATATTTTGTGGAAGTAAACTGTGAAGAGGCGAGTTGAGCTAGTCGGGTGTTAATATGTGCCATGATTATGTCATTATGATCTTTTCGGTAAGTTATCTATCTATTGTGGGTGACCAAGGTTAATTTAGGGTCACTGGTAGGCTAATATGGGTGTGTGTTCTGCACCGGATCGGAATTGTTGGCTTCGAGTTTCTATTAATGAGAAAGGTACCATTCGATTGTGATTGAGTTTATTCATGTCCTGGAGTAATCTATGAGTCACCCTTCGATGTTGCGAGGAGTGGTGATTATTGGTTATATGCACATATAGTGCGGTTCTAATTGGGCGTTTTGGCTTGATTTGAGTAAGGTAAGTAATTGGGTGTTGCGGGATTGAGGCGTGTTGGTTATATACCTTCTATTTCGGGTGGCATGGTATCGTCCGGTTTTCCCCGTGGTTATGCCAATGCACTTTGAGTACTTGATGTCAAATTTCGAATGGTTATTGATTTTGGGTAAGGTGTCTTCAAGTATTTTAAGTGGACCAACGTTGGATGAGATCGCGCAGTGTAGCGGAGTTATGTAGGGGTATGACCTTTGGTATTGGAATCATGTGTTTTTGATTTTCACAGTGTGTGTGTCAGGTGGTTAGTATGATATGGTGATGGTAATTTTTAATGGAAGGATAGCCCTCTCGTGTGGATCTTTTATATAATTTGATTACATTGGGAAGTTGTTGTTAAGTGCCCAAGTTGCACAGGTTTTGGCTACGAATTGAATCGATGTGTCGAATGGTTAGTGTCATGTCTTCAGGGTGGTTGTGATGGATGAGAGGAGGTCATTGGACCTAGAATGAATATTTTCGGAATTTTCACAGCATAGTTGGAAGGACATATATCGGGAGTCGGCTTAGAAATCTGCTATAATTCTTGTTTGGGAAGGGAGAGTTCCATGTCTGGCTGATCGGACGAATGGTTGTTAGTTCTATGTGCTTCTTTCCTCATTGGCAGTGTATGGAAGTGTTAGAGCGAGGCATTTCTTGATAAGAGGTGGTGTACCGGTATTGGGTTGTTCTGAGAAGTTATTGAGATTAAGAGTTATTGCTATGAGAGTTAAGTCACGCGGTGTATTATGTGATTTCATCTGGGGTACGTATATGGCTTGATTCAACATGTTTAGGATTGTTCAGTTTATAGTTATGGAAATTTTGATCTTATATATCATTTCAAAAGTGGGAATTTGGTTCTAAGGTTTATGGGCCAGGATTTGGATTTCGAAATTTCAACGGTATTGTGCTATTGGACCTATATGGAATAGGGTGACATGGGATGACCCCGGGTATGTGCATGGTAAGCTACGTAACAGTTTGATGGTGTTGGAGAACAACTCTTGGCACGTTCGAGGACGTACGTATGTTTAAGTGGGGGAGGTATAATGACCCGGCCAGTCGTTCCGAGAATTTAGCCCCGTTTTCCCCGTTCCAGCTTCATTTATGTGTGTTGGGTCGGTTGGTTCAGGTTCAGAGTGGTCATGATGAGAATTGAGGCGTTTGGTCCCTCAAGGTAGCCTAATAGTTGAGAAAGTCAACTGAGATTTGACTTGTTGGTGAACAACCTCGGAATGCGAATTTTATGGCTCGGATAGCTTTGTTAGGTGATTTGGGACTTAGGAGAGTGTTCAGAATTTTTTTGTGATGTCTGAAGTAGAATTAGGCTTGAATTGGCGAAAGTTAGTTTTTGGTGATTACCGGTCGACAGTGTAAAATAGGCTATCGGGGTCGGAATGGAATTCCGAAAGTTGGAACAGGTTCGTAATGTCATTTTAGACGTGTCTGCAAAATTTCAGGTCAATCGGAGGTGTTTTGTTTGGTTTCGGCGTAGTTCGTGAAATCTAGAAGTTTCAAAGTTCATAGGCTTGAATTTGATGTAATTTTGGTGTTTTCGTGTTTTTTTTGGAGTTTCGAAGACTCGACTAAGTTGGAATAATGCTATGGGGTGTGTTGGTATGTTTGGTTGGGGCCTCGAGGGACTCGAGATTGATTTCGAATGGTTGGCGGGGTTTTGAAATTTTTAAAAATCACAGAAAACATCTGCTGGTGTGTGATTGCTGGTGTTGGCCGCACTTGCGGAAGGGCAGCCGCAGGTGCGATGTCGCAGGTGTGATGGGAAATGCGCAGGTGCGAAAAAGGCTAGGCAGGGGAATTTCCGCAGGTGCAAAGTTTGGGCCGCACCTGCGAAGCCGCATGTGCGGAAGGTTGGCGCAGGTGCGGAATTTGGTCCGTTAAGTGGGATTCCGGAGGCGCGTACCTGGGACTGCAGGTGCGACTAGATGTCCGCAGGTGCGAAAATGAATGTCAGAAACAGTATATAAAGGGCCTCCGTGAAATTCATTTCATTCCACTATTTTTGCATGCGAGAGGAGATCTTTAGAAGGAAGATTGGAGAGGGGGTTCGTGATTCTTCAGTGAAGGTAAGTTCTCGGGTTATTATCATCGTTTCTATGCTATTTTAATTCGGATTAGGCTTGTATTTGAAGGACTAAAGTAAGAAATGTTTTGAAAATGGGAGGAAAGAGTTGGGAATTTCCTTTGGAATTTTTAGTGGGCAATTGTGGTCCGATTTTGATGTTCTTGGTATGTACGGTCTCGTGGGAGGATGAGGATTCTTGTGATGCAAATTTTATCAAATTTTGAGATGTGGGCCTGGGGCCCGGGTTTGGCTGAATTTCGAGATTTTTTGTATAAATTGATAATTTTCGATTGGGTTGTGTTCCTTGAGTATATATTCATGATGTTAAACTAGTTTTGGCTAGATTCGGAGCGATCAGGAGCCAATTTGAGAGGCAAGAGCATTGCGGACTAGTGTTGTGGCCCGGTAGAGGTAATTAATGGTTATAAATTTTGTCTTGAGGGTATGGAACCCAAGACTACATATTTTCTCACTGATTTTTGAAAGGCGCACATGTCGGATGACGAGTATGTGGCGCGACTGATTTTTAGATTGGACTAGGTCCTCTATGCGGCAACTAATGAGTTGCATATTTACTCAAAACCTTATGTTAAATCATATTCTAAATATTGTTGGAATATTTGGGCTATACGCCGTGTTTGGGGCCTCGTTCCAATCTGTTTAGACCCCTTGGGGGCTTTTTACTGTTGTTTTTCTCACTATTTGTTGATGATTTCACTCAGCATTATTGTGCATACAATTTTTCGAAACTCAGCATGATTTATACCACTTTGAGATTTAAACTGATGTTTTGGGTCGAGTACCCTGTTTACTAATTCGCCCGAGGGGCCTTTCAAGTGGTTCTGTTGAGTGTGGCCGGGGGCCAAGAGTGATGGTGAGGTGCTGAGTGTGGCCGAGGGCCAAAAGTGATGGTGAGGTGCTGAGTGATATTAGCGCTTGGGCTGAAGGAGCCCCTCCGGAGTCTGTACACACCCCCAGTGAGCGCACCGAGTGCCGAGTGACGAGTGATTGGGAGGCTGAGTGATGAGTGATTGGGAGGCATGAGTGGCTGTGAGGTATGCCCGAGGGGCTGATTAGAGTGACTGTGAGGCATGCCCGAGGGGATGATTATGATACATGTTTTTTCTCGAGGGGCTACTTATGATCTTACTACTTTCATTTGCATACTAAATCTTTCGGTTTGAAGTTGTTAAACATATTCATTCTTTAAAGGATTTTTCTGAAGATGAAATAAAGGCATGATGATTTCACATATCTATGTTATACTGTTGGAAAGAAAGGATGTGCCTCTTGTGATTTGATGACATTGATTTTATGTGTTTCTTGCCGCTCAGACCTGATTTATTTTTATTACTACTGAGTTGGCGTACTCACATTACTCCTTGCACCTTGTGTGCAGATTCAGGTGTTAGGGCAGGGTGATTTGTTGATCTGTTCCAGATATTCTCGGAGGTTTGCGAGGTAGCTGCATGCGTCCGCAGTCCTGCTCCCTCTCCTGTTTAATATTATAGAATTTATTTTCGTTGAGTTTTGTATTTATGTAGATTCTCATTACTAGTGACTCCGGGTTTTCGGGGGATTGTATTTAATGTTCAACATAGATTTAATTATTTTTATAAATGCTTAAAGGAACTTTTATGGGTAATCAATATAGTAAAGAGGTAAATGGGAGTTTATTATGATTTGAGTGAAGTTTTGGCTGGCCTAGTTCCAGGATAGGCGCCATCACGACTGGCCTGGATTTGGGGTCGTGACAGATTCTTTCCGAGATTATTTCTTCTACTGAATTGCCTTGACTCACGGACTTGAATGAATTCTTCCTTAAATGAGAGAATATTCTCGTTGCCAAATTCCTTGATTGATGCTTTCGATTGACGTCCTTAAGTGGGATACTCTTTAGCGGATGATTTTGTGCCCTTAATCTCCTTTGATTGAGATCCTTTCTATAATATCTCTTTTAAAATATTTTCCATCTTCCTTGATTGATTTTTCCGCTTCTCTTTTCTTTTTTTGTTTTGTTCATTTATGCCTCCATATGCCTCTATTTTATTGCTCAGAATCTTTTCCTACACATAGGGAGTAAATGGTTATTTTGTATCATTGAAATTAATTGAGATCTAACAATCTCCCCGTTTTTTATTATGACAAAATAACAATAAAAATACTTCCTTGTTGATCAGCTACCTTGAGTTTATTGTAGTAAACTCTCTTTTAATCCGCATTTCTTGGTAGATTTTTCTATTTGACTCCCTCTCAGCTGAGCATTCTGTTGTGTATCATTCGTAGTCGACTCCCCTCAATTGTAGTCGACTGCCCCTCAGTTGTATACCGTATGATGCACCTGCAAGTTAAAAACGGAGCACAAAACATAGAACACAGAAATAGGGACTAAATAGAAATGCAGTCCTTAAGCTTGCTTACTGTTTCTCCCCCTTTGTTATCAACAAAAACAAAATAAAAATAGGGAAATTTAAACTATTTATCCTAAGAGTACAACCCATGACTGAATCATCAGTTGCAAAAACAAAGCAAAAAGAAAATTGTCTTAAACAACCAAAGATCAGCAATGCTGAAAGTAAGTAAGGGTATTGCAAACAGCCTCTTGAGGCGGTCAAAGCTAGAATTCACTGTGGCAGAGACCCCACCAATTCTGTCGTGCATCTCTTTGAAGGCCGTTAATACTTTTTTTGCAGTCTTGAGAATCTGCACTCGAATCTTGGACACGTCGAAACCTGTCTCCTTTGCCATTCCATGGATATCTTCAATCTTCCTTTGTATAGAGGTTAAGGGGTTCTTAATGGTAGACAGTGTTTCATTGAAGATGACGAGTTTTTCTAAGAGGTCAGGATCACTTGTACTGGGGTGAGACACAAGAGCTTTTGCCTTGGAACGGAAAGAACATTCTTGGTTTCACCTTCTTGTTTCTTTACCCAGGCACCCTTTACAGAAATATAACCCATGCTAGTAAATCCCCTGGAATTGTAAGACGTAGTGAAAATGATGTAGGGATGGTCAACGAGGGATATGTTGTTGGCTTCTAGAAGATGGGTGATAACCACACCATAAGGAAGAATCTTGGGATCATCGACACTTTCTATCATGAAATTGATGACCCAAGAAGAAAAGTTCACCTTCTGCTTAGTCAGAAGGCAGTAAACTAAAAAGGTATCATGCTGGGAGAAGGTAGAGAAGGATCATGTTCTTGGAAGAAGAGTGGTTTCTGTAATATGTGCTAAAACACGAGTTCCAAAACAAACATCACTGGGTCCTAGTTGACTAGGAAGAGAGTTAGAGGCTGATTCAGCTATACATTTTTTATCTTGATCAAAAGAGATTTCAAAGTCCTTAGAGCGGATATTCTTAAAGAGCATAGAAAAACCAGAACAACTAAGGGAAAATTTTTCCAACTCTGGAAGTCGAAGAGTTCCTTCACTTTGCAGTAGAGGTTGTCCATGAAATCTAAATCGACAACTCTTCCATGAGCGACTTGCTTGTCTTAAAGGCAATGAAGGCATCCTTAGCTTTTTTGGAGTGTCCCAGAAATTTAGGTCAAACTCAAGAGAACTGGACATTTTTGGGACAACTCCTTTTGAGAGGGTAAGGAATTGGAATTGAGAGAGTCCCCACCTAACAGATTAAGGTGCATTAGGACACCTAGAGTCCTAGAGTAGATAACTCATATTACCAGTTTACATCACCTGAAATCGGGTAAGGGCTCAAATTACCTCGAGGGGAAGGTGTTAGGCACCCCTCGAGGTCCACAAAAATGGGTCCCGGACAAACTTATATTAAGTGAATTAGTCTAAGGAAAAGAAAGCAATTTGGACAAATAAAATACTTGATTTATTTTAGAACATGAATGAGGGGGGAGGGGTCCTAAGTTTTTTAGCCTATAGGATCACTCCGTGCAATACTTTGTAGCTCCCTCAAGTCGGGATGCCACTCATAGTATTTAGCGCACATACTATCATCTCCTACTACCTGATTACTATCTTTAAGTTATTACTTAAGTGTTATAGTCGATTCTAGTTCGTTTCCTATTCGTGCACTACCCGTCCATTACCTATGGCCCTAGACGTATTAGGACCTCTATTTGGCATAGTTCTAGACCCAAACTATGTTGCTCAAAACTATAAAAGTCTAGGCAACAAGCAAAAACAATTAGGACTTTCAGATAGTAAGCAAATATGGGCTCATGTTGACCTCCACACATAAACAAAAAAGGCATGCAATTGATTGACAGGCTTAATTTAAAGTCTTATAGGCAGGATATCTATGTGAGAAATAAACACGCAATGATTTATAGAAGCAGTTTCATTAAGGCGAATGTCAAGACCTATTGTTTGACTACTGATTTTATTCAGTAATATCTGGGCCTTTCAGGCTGTAAGGAATCACAGTTTCAAATCCAGAATTGTTATTAAGACCTATAGGCATGTTGTCTAAGTGATTGACAGTGGCGATCATATTCAGAACCAATTAGTACAATCCTATATGCCTGATATCTACGAGTGTGCTGGTTATTATACTATGGACATGACATCTAGGCGTAGAACTAATTTTAGCTTTATAGACATGTTTCATAGCTTTGTATTTCCTTTTGACCTTATAGGCATGCTTTCTAATTATTGTACTGACTTAAGTCATATAGGCATGATTTCTAGGTTTGAAACTTGTTGCAGTCCTATAGGCACGGTATCTATTATTGAATTAATTTAACCCAATAGGCATGGTCTCTATTGAGCAGTAATACGAGCAGAAAGTGTACATATTACTAGAAAAATAATTAAATCAAACATTGAGGTCCTATAGGCATGATTGCTAACATATGTTTGTTGGATAAGTTAATGCAACTTATAGGCAGGATTTATAATGCAATTTTAATCCTATAGGTAGGATTTCTAATGCAATTTAATCCTATAGACAAGATTTCTGATATGCAAGCATGGTACAAAACTCACATGATTTTAACAAAGATGATGTAAAACAAGATTAACAGAACAAATGAAACCCTATTGACAGGATTTCTACCTGAAATGCCCAAAGAAAATAAAGGCCCTTCCCAATTTTACTGTGCACCCCAGAATCTGTTCATTACAAACTTATTACAAACCAGAGTAATGAATAAATTACATAATAGTAATAAGATAAACTATAGGGAGCCTTCATTAGGCCCAAACAAACCTGGGAAACCAGGCCTTCAAACCATGAGGCTCATTTCATAGGGATAGCATAGCCAAGAATGGGCGATTCACCCATAGCACATATATCACCATGTTTTCAGTGTGTCAAAGTTCACAAGGGCCTCAGGGACCCCGGGAAATGCTCACACCAGAACCACATATTCAGAAGATGATTCACAAGAGATTGGTAACCAGTTCCCAGTGTGTCAGAGTTCACAGGAGTCTCACATGGACCCTAAGCAGTGCTCACACTAGGGTGGTTGAGAATCTAAGGGACTAAGAGTGGAAGTTTTAAAATAGTGAAAGCGAAATGAGGTAGGGACAAATTTTAAAACAGTGCTGAGTTTAGAAGCAACAAAGTTCAGAGCACATAATTGCATTCAGCAAAACAAGCAAGGTTTGTAAAGTATATAGTTTCAAAGAGACCTAATTATACTAAGTGAGCATGCTGACATTTAGGAGAACCATTGCTTAATCACATAAATAATTTAGGCAAAACAATAAGATTATCACATGACATGTTAGCAAACAAATTGACGGGGCTCATGAATTAAGTAACAATACATATCTGCAAAGTTGGGATAAGTTAACTAATTGCATGTTGATAGTATCTTAAGGAATGCAAGTTCAGAACAGGTGCAGGATTAACAAACAGTGTGCATGGAAAAGTTTATACATTAAGCCAGCTTTTAAAATAATTCATATTATTCAAAATAACTAATCTTAAATTAATAGTATTAACTATAGGATTAGACAAAGTCATAGAAACATAAGGGCAGAATCATACTCGGAATTTAAACATGTTGGTAGAGCAATACATATTATGAAAAACATGGAGAATAAAGTGACAAGGGATTAGGGCTTACAGTTAAGCAGGAAAGCAAGTAACCACAACAGTAAGTTCAGAGTCAAATGGCCTTGTCTTTCAGCCGGCCAAGACCAGAAACAATGAGCAAAGAGAACTAGAGTAAAGAATCCAAGTTTCAATGAGAGTATTAGAGTTTGAGTTTGTCTTAAAGGGCAGAGGGAAAGGGTTTAAATAATGTTGAATTAGACAGACAAAAAAAGGGAAGTAATAAAACACATATAGGTAAGGAAATAAATTAATCATAAAATCAATTGAAGTCAAATTTCAATCAATTAACAGGGCATAACAACGTGTAATCAGGTGATTACAATTTAAAATCAGGAAACATCAATTAACAGTCAATTTCAAGGTAAATAAGGTAAGAAAAAAAGGAAACATGGTATATTGAGCAGAAGTAAGGAAAGTTTTAGTCATATACGGAAAAAGGAAAATACTTAAAATCAGTAAGGAAGGAAAGATTTAAACCCTAATTTTTAGGTAAAACACATAAATCGGCAGAAATAAAAAGACAAAGAGTCACATGCTTCATAGAATGAACATATACATGAAGTTGTTCAAAAAGAAAAATCAGAATCGAACTAGATCTGAAACCCTAATTTAGGGCAAATAAAGGAAATTAATAAGAATAGGCAGATTCACGCATAATGAAGTGAATATAGACGAGAAAATGCTAAAAATCAAAGTTTGAACCAGTTTAGGTTCAAATCAAAGAGAATCTGAAACCCTAACCTTTAGGGCTAAGTAAGAATCCACAAGAGATACGTAAAACAACCGTACTCACAAAAAATGGGATAAACACAGACGAAATACACAATAGGTTAAAGATTTTGAACCAGATTTGGTTCGAATCTCTCAAGGTCTGCTTGCCATTTTAGGCAAGCCATTAGGAAATACCAAAATTGAGTAGCCAGTAAGGAGATAGGACTAAATAAGGTAAAGAATCATAAATTGATTCCATTCATGGGGTTATCATCAGGGAGATTTTAAGTGACGGTTCTGGGGTTTTGAGAGGAGAAGAAGATGAGGGAGTTTGAGGGCGGCGGAGTGGGTAAAATAAGTTAGGGTTAGACGAGTGGGTTATAATTAAAAAAGGGTGGAGTGGCATGAGCCGTTGATCTTCAGAGATCAACGACTGTGATTTAAAAAGGTTGGGTCGGGTGTTTTGGACGGGTATAGGTCCAGGATAATGGGTATTTGGGTATTGGGTTGGGGTATTGGGATAAGGTAATTGGGTAGTGTATAGGTCTGAAATTGGGATTTTAGGGGCTATATTTTAAATACCCAATTTAATACATAAATAATTTATAAAAAAAAATAGTCAATAAATAGCAAAAACATCACTTGTGCATGAAAATGATTTAAAATAATTACTTAACATTATAAAAATATAAAAATTCATTTTCTTTCAAAAGTCATATATAATTATGCATATATATGAGCTATTCTTGCAAAATATGCAATTTTAGCCTAAGGATGCAAAAATACTATTATAATAAATATATAAAAAATATTTAAGTCTTAATACAGATATAGATGATGAAAATTAAATGATAAATCATCACAAAATTTATTTGAGATGCAATTAATAATTACTTTTATGATAAAATGCATGATTAAATTGATTAAAAGCTTTTTAAAAATTATAGAAAATTATGAAAAAATACTTGATGATGCTCATGCACTATTTTGAAGGTATATATGTATTTTTTAGAAATATGAGGAAATATTGGGTATCTATACCTGCCCCTCTTTACCCGGGAATGATGAAAGAGTTGTTGGGTAAATAAATGATGATCAATTTTGACCGAATAAGGTGATTTGAAAGAGTATAGTCCGCACTCTGGCTTCTGAGCTGCCTACATATCCCTGGTTTTACAGGAATCAAGTCGTGTGTAGTTATGGATCCAATGATGGAGTAAACTAATGGAGTTATTGCAAGAATGGACAAAATTTTCCAAGTAAGGCAAATTGGAATTTGAAACGGTTATGGGTAAATGAGACTGGGTAACGGATGGTGAATTGTTATGTTTGGGATGCTTTGAAGGATGTGGATGGGAATTGGAGCGGGATTTCCCCTGTTGGGATAACGATTACTCTCTAGACCACCTGTAAATTTACAAAAAAACACTGCAAGCATATATGCATAAATTATTGCATAAACTTAGACATGATGCAAATTCTCTTTGGACTATGAAGGTTGTCTTTGAACGGTTAGGATGACGTCCTTAGACCATGATGCCCGGGCCATGAATTGTATGGTAAGATATTCGCAGGCCATGAAATGATGTTCTCGGGCCATGAAGATGGTGCCTCCGGACCATGATGCCTTTGAATAATGATGTGCAAGTTTGAGAGATCCTTAGACCATGGCATGATGTCTTCCGGCAATGAGGATGATGCCTTCACACTATGACGCCTTCGGACAAGTTGGCTATATTTCAGCCCATGGGGTGTAGAGGTATGATGCTAAAGGTGATAACAAGACATGGTTTAGTTTCATGCAAAAAGAAGGCAATGCTTATCCTTATTTAGATGGGAGGCAGGGCTTAGCCTCATGCAGGAATTGAAACAGGGCTTAGTCTTATGTAGAGAGAAGGAAATGCTTAGCCTTATGCATATGGGAGGCAGGGCTTAGCCTCATGCAGGAATTGAGACATGGCTTAGTCTCATGCAGATAGAAGGCAATGCTTAGACTTATGCAGACGGGAGGCAGGGATTAGCCTCATGCAAGAGTATAGACAAGGCTTAGTCTCATGAAGAGAGAAGGCAATGCTTAGCCTTATGCAGATTGGGAGGCAGGGCTTAGCCTCAGCCAGTATTGAGACAAGGCTTAGTCTCATGCAAAGAGAAGGCAATGCTTACTTTATGCAGATGGGAGGCAGGGCTTAACCTCATGCAGGAATTGAGACAGGGCTTAGTCTCATGCAGAGAGAAGGCAATGCTTAGCCTTATGCAGATGGGAGGCAGGGCTTAGCCTCATGCAGTAATTGAGACAGGGCTTAGTCTCATGTAGAGAGAAGGAAATGCTTAGCCTTATACAGATGGAAGGCAGGGCTTAGCCTCATGCAGGAATTGAGACAGGCTTAGTCTCATGTAGGGAGAAGTCAATGCTTAGCCTTACGCAGATGGGAGGCAGGGATTAGGCTCATGCAGGAATTGAGACAGGGCTTAGTCTCAGGGAAGGGGAAGGAAATGCTTAGCTTTATGCAAAATGGGGAGGCATGGCTTATCCTCATGCATGAATTCAGACAAGGCTTAGTCTCGTGCATATGCAAGAGTAAAAGGGAAGCATTCTTAGCTGACAATGTGCTTTGTGTATAGCAATTGTGTTGTTACGCCGATGCTTATTATTCCTGCATCCAAAGAAAAATTTGTGAGTTTTGCGGGGGAGGTTGGTTCATTTCTTTGTCTGCTTGATCTCCTCCACTCTGCCCGAGGGTCCTGTTCAAGTTACCATGGGTAGCATTTGGCTAAAAAGTAAAGTTTCTTTTCAAAATCTTGCGTATATAGTTTTCAAAAACATAGTAATATGCCATTTAGAAACTAGTTAGGTGAACCAGTAAATGTGACATTATTAGAGACATTGCGAATTCCTTTGCCATAGAATTTTGAGGGTCCTAGTTAACTAAGTGACTTTCTGGCTATTCTGTATGCTGTTGTTGGCTAAACTTGCTTCATAATTTTGAGGGTCCTCCTCAAAATTCTTCCCCAGTTTCTGTTTATGGGGAAAATGGAAATTAATTGAATAGTGACTGAACACAGGGCTGCCTACGTATCCCCTATTAAAAGGGAATCAGGTCGAGATTAGTTCAATTTACATCATATGAAGAAACATAAATAGTTTACACTTAGTTCTTTTGACTGCATCTGAATTGATAGGCTTTGGCAATATTTCTCCATCCATTTCTGCGAGTATGAGTGCTCCTCCTGTTAAAACTCTGTGAACCATGTAAGGAACTTTCCAGTTGGGTGAAAATTTTCCTTTGGCTTCATCTTGATTTGGAAAGATCCGTTTCAGCACCAGTTGCCCTGGTATGAATTGTCTTGATTTAACCCTTTTGTTGAAAGCTGTGGACATTCTATTCTGATAAAGCTGACCGTGACATACTGCATTCATCCTTTTTCTATCTATGAGGGCTAGTTTCTCATAGAGGCTCCTTATCCATTCTACGTCGCTGAGTTCTGCTTCTTGTATGATCCTTAGAGAAGGAATTTCTACCTCAGCGGGAATGACAACTTCGGTACCATAAACCAACAAATAGAGAGTTTCCCTAGTTGATGTACGAATTGAGGTAAGGTATCCCAGTAAGTGAAATGTTAATTTCTCGTGTCATTGCTTGTGATTCTCTACCATTTTCCTTAATATCTTCTCTATGTTCTTGTTGGTGGCCTCTACGGCTCCGTTCAGTTGAGGCCTGTATGCTGTGGAATTCTTATGCTTGATTTTGAAAGTTTCACACATGGCTTTCATCAGATCAATGTTGAGATTGGCGGCATTGTTAGTGATGATGGACTTTGGAACCCCAAATCGACGAACAATCTGATCTCTGACAAAATCTGCGATGACTTTCTTGGTCACAGCTTTGTATGATGCATCTTCAACCCATTTAGTGAAGTAATTGATGGCCACTAAAATGAAATTGTGTCTGTTCGAAGAAGTGGGTTCGATTTGACCAATGACATCCATTCCCCAGGCAACAAAAGGCCAAGGTGCACTTGTTGCATTGAGTTCATTTGGTGGCACCCGTATCATGTCTGCATGTATCTGGCATTAGTGGAATTTTTGGACATATCAGATTCAGTCTGTTTCCATAGTCATCCAAAAGTATCCGGCCTTGAGTATCTTCTTGTCTAAGACAAAGTCGTTCATATATGGGCCGCAAGTTTCGGCATGTATCTCTTCGAGGAATTTGGAAGTCTCTTTGGTGCCAACACACCTCAATAGACCTAGATCGGGAGTTCTTCTATACAAAATTCCTCCTCTTTGGAAAAGTGATTGGACAACCTCCGAAGTGTGTATTTCTGAGTATGGTTTGCATGCTCCGGTTATTCTCCTTTTGCCAAATATTCCTTGATGTCGTGGAACCAGGGATTTCCATCCATTTCCTCTTTAACATGAGCACAGTATGCCGGCTGATTATGGATCCTTACCGGAATGGGATCGATGAAATTCTTGTCTAGATGTTGTATCATTGATGACAAGGTGGCCAATACGTCTGCAAATTCATTCTGAATTCTGGGGACATGCCATAATTCTATCTTTGTGAACCTCCTCTTCACCTCTTGTATTTGATGTAGATACGGTAGTATTTTGGTATTCTGGTACCCCACTCTCCTTGTACCTAATGTACCAACAGGTCTGAATTACCGAGCACCAGCAGTTCCTGGATATTCATGTCAACGGCCAGGTTGAGCCCTAATATGCAGGCTTCATATTCCGCCATGTTGTTGGTGCATGGGAACCTGAGTTTTGCAGACACCGGATAATGCTGATCGGTTTTTGATACCAAGACGGCTCCGATACCGACTCCCTTGAAATTTGCCGCTCCGTCGAAAAATATTCTCCAACCGTCGTAGGCTTCAGCAATGTCCTCTCCTATGAATGATACATCTTTATCAAGAAAATACATTTTAGGGGTTCGTATTTTCCTCCTACGGGATTCTCAGCAAGATGATCTGCCAAGGCTTGTCCTTTGACTGCCTTCAAAGTTACATAAATGATTTCGAAATCACTCAGCAATATATGCCACTTGGCCAACTTCCCAGTAGGCATGAGTTTCTAAAAGATGTACTTCAGGGGATCCCTCCTTAATATGAGATATGTAGTATAGGCACAGAAGTAGTGCCTTAGCTTCTGAGCTATCCAGGTTAGAGTGCAACAAGTGTGTTCTAGCAGAGAGTACCGTGCTTCATATGGTATGAACTTCTTATTCAAGTAATATATGGCTTGCTCCTTTCTTCCCGGCTCATCATGCTGTCCCAAAACACAACTGAAAGCTCCATCTAACAATGCAAGGTAGAGTAGTGTTGGTCTACCAGGCTCTGGCGGGACTAAGACTGGTGGTGATATTCCTTGATATTGTCAAAAGCCTTTTGACAATCCTCGGTCCAACTGGTTGCGGCATCCTTCTTCAACATTTTGAAAATCGATTCACATATCATTGTAGACTTTGCTATGAAATGGTTGATGTAATTGAGGCGTCACAAGAAACTCATCACATCCTTCTTGTTCTTTGGTGGTGGTAGTTTCTGGATGGATTTAACCTTTGACGGGTCCAACTCTATTCCTCGGCGACTGATGATGAATCACAACAATTTTCCGGCTGGAACCCCGAATGCACACTTTGCGGGATTTAGTTTTAGATTGTACTTCCACAACCCATCAAAGAACTTCCTCAAATCTCCTATGTGATCTGTGGCCTTCTTGGATTTGATGATGACGTCGTCAACATACACCTCTATTTCTTTATGTATCATATCATGGAAGATAGTTGTCATGGCCCTCATGTAGGTGGCCCCAACATTCTTCAGACCGAATGGCATCATTTTGTAGCAATATACCCCCCATGGCGTAATGAAAGATGTTTTCTCTGCGTCTTCTTCGTCAATCCAAATCTGATGATAACCCGCGAATCAATCTACAAAGGATTGAAGTTCATGCTTGGTGAAATTGTCGATTCGAATTCGTATATTTGGTAGTGGGAAATCATCCTTGGGACTTGCTCTGTTTAGATCCAGATAGTCGACACACACCCTGACTTTTCTATCTTTTTTTTGGAACCGATACAATGTTGGCTAACCATGTTGGGTACTCAAATACCCTGAGGACCTTTTCTTTGAAATGGAACATTGAAAATATTATTTAAAACAAAATGGTCAAGAAGAAATTGTTTTTCAAAAATAAATGATGCTAGCAGTCTTGCTACCCCGGGACTCGTCAGGCCCTTGATGGTGTAGTTGTCCATTTCTTGATAAATTCTTCTTTCTCCCTATTTTAATAGTAAGGCCTTCTTCCTCCTCCTCCTCGACTATCACAAAACAATCCATATCATCATCTTCTAAAAACAAATTCTTCAACGCAACAAAGCTTTTTCCTCCTCGGATCCCCATATTGTATCGGCCTACTGAAAGGTATGACTCATATGCGGCACTGGCTGCTCGAGAGGGTAATAGGGACCACGCCATAGTGGCGACCAATTCCGATACTCGTGCCAGGTTTAATGATATTCAAGCCCAAAGGTTGTACCATGTCGTTTCAGCTGTATTGGCTTGGCGATTCCCTGGAGATTCTTGCTAAGAACCTTACTAGGTTCATACCCTCTCCATGCCAATATGCTTTCTATTTTGATACTCCACCACTTATCATTCTCGATTACGTTAACACACTCGATGCGATAGTAAGTTTCTCCACCTAACTTCCTTTTGTTCTCCACTACCAGGACAGTCTGATTGGTGTAAATGGGATTGGTTCCATCTCCATGGATGATCACTTCTTGATGGTTCCATTAAAATTTCAAAACCTGGTGCAAAGAAGATGCAACAGCCCCAACGGCATGTATCTAGGGTCTTCCTAACAACAGATTGTAGGAGGGGAATATGTCTAGCACATGAAATTCAACATCGAACCAGGTAGGACCCATCTATAAACCAAGATTAGTTTCTCAGATTGTGGCTCTTTGTGACCCATCGAACGTCTTCAGATTCATAGATCCTGCTCGTATTTCATGTAGACCCTTGCCCAACCTCTTCACAGTTGTTAGCAGACAAATGTTGAGGATGGACCCTCCATCTATCAGAACTCAGGCGATGAACTTATCTTCACATTGCACTGTGATGTGCAGGGTCCTGTTATGGCTCAATCCTTCAGGTGGTAACTCATCTTTGTAGAAAGTGATCTTATGGATCTCCAGCGCTTGCCCCACCATGTTTTCCATTTCTCTGCTGGTAATATTGTGGGTGCATATGCTTCGTTCAGCACCTTCATTAGAGCATTCCTATGCGCCTCAGAATTTTGTAGCAGTGAGAGGATGGATATCTGGGTGGGAGTTTTGTTAAGATGATCAACAATAGAGTACTCTCTTGCCTGTACTTTCCTTCAGAGATCATCCGGACCAGTTTCAATGGTGGGTTGTTTGGTGGCAGCTTCCTTACTTGTCCCTCCCAAATTTTCAGGTGTGTAGATTCTTCCCGTTCTAGTCATTCCTTGTGCAGCACCGGACACTTCCATCTTTTCTTTCCCTTTTCTCCTAGCTTCGGCAACATAATCCCAAGGTACGACATTAGAATTGAAGAGTGGTGTGGATGCCATCGTCACATTGAAAGGTGTGGTTACTTCTACCTTAAATGGAGTAGGTGTAGTTGCAGGTGGTGTCACTTCTACTTCAAAGGGAGCCGATACGGCTACCTCAACTTCAACTGGTGGTTGTACTTGTACCACAATGGGATTGAGTGTGACACAAAAATTCATATTATTCAAAATAACTAATCTTAAATTAATAGTAGTAACTATAGGATTAGACAAAGTCATAGAAGCATAAGGGCAGAATCATACTCAGAATTTAAACATGTTGGTAAAGCAACACATATTATGAAAAACATGGAGAATAAAGTGACAAGGTATTAGGGCTTAACAGTTATGCAGGAAAGCAAGTAACCACAACAGTAAATCCAGAATCAAATGGCCTTGGCTTTCAGCCGGCCAAGACCAGACACAATGAGCAAAGAGAATTAGAGTAAAGAATCTAAGTTTTAATGAGAGTATTAGAGTTCGAGCCTGTCCTAAAGGGGAGAGGGGAAAGGGTTTAATTAGTGTTCAATTAGAAAGACAAAAAAGGGAAGTAATCAAACACATATACGTAAGGAAAGAAATTAATCATAAAATCAATTGAAGTCAAAGTTCAGTCAATTAACAGGGCATAACAGCGTGTAATCGGGCGAGTAACATTTAAAATAAGGAAAATATCAATTAACAGCAAATTTCAAGGCAAATAAGGTAAGAAAATAAAGGGAAAATGGTATATTGAGCAGAAGTAAGGAAAGTTTTAATCATATACAAAAAGGGAAAATATTTAAAATCAATAAGGAAGGAAATATTTAAACCCTAATTTTTAGGTAAAACACATAAATCGGCAGAAATAAAAAGACAAAGAGTCATATGCTTCGTAGAATGAACATAGGCAGGAAGTTGTTCAAAAAGAAAAATCGAAATCGAACTAGGTCTGAAACCCTAATTTAGGGCAAATAAAGGAAATTAACAAGAATAAGTAGATTCACGCATAACGAAGTGAATGTTAATGCTAAAAATAAAAGTTTGAACCAGTTTAGGTTTGAATCAAAGAGAATCTAAAACCCTAACCTTTAGGGCTAAGTAAGGATCCACAAGAGATACGTAAAACAACCGTACTCACAAAGAATACGGGGTGAACATGGACGGAATACACAATAGGTTAATAATTTTGAACCAGATTTGGTTCGAATCTATCAAGATCTGCTTGACATTTTAGGCAAGCCATTAGGATATACCGAAATCGGGTAGCCAGTTTGGAGATAGAACCAATTAGGTAAGGAATCATAGATTGATTCCATTCCTGGGGTTAGAATCAGGGAGATTTTGAGTGACGGCGCTAGGATTTTGAGAGGAGAACAAGAAGAGAGAGCTTGAGGGCGGCGGAGTGGGTGGAATGGGTTACGGTTAGACGGGTGGGTTATAATTAAACAGGGGTGGAGCGGTACGAGCCGTTGATCTCAAAGATCAACGACTGTGATTTAAAAAGGTTGGGTCGGGTGTTTTGGACGGGTACAGGTCCGGGTTAATGGATATTTGGGTATTGTGTATTGGGATATTGGGCTGGTGTATTGGGCTGGGGTAATTGGGTAGTATATAGGCCTGGAATTGGGTTTTTAGGGGCTATATTTTAAATATCCAATTTAATAAATAAATAATTTATAAAAAATAATCTAAAAATAAAAAATATCACTTGTGAATAAAAATGATTTAAAACAGTTACTTAACATTATAAAAATATAAAAAGTCATTTTCTTGTATAAATAATGTAATTATGCATATATATGGGCTATTATTGCAAAATATGCAATTGTAGCCTAAGGATGCAAAAATACAATTTTATTAAACATATAAAAAATATTTATATCTTAATACGGATATAATGATGAAAAAAATGATAAATCATCATAAAATTTATCTGAGATGCAATTAATAGTTACTTATATAATAAAATGAAGGAATAAATTGATTAAAAGCTTTTTAAAAATTATTGAGAATTATGGAAAAATACTTGATGATGCTCATGCACGATTTTTAAGGTGTGTGTATATATATATATATATATATATATTAGAAATATGAGGAAAAATTGGGTATCAACAAGTAACAGACACACAATTAATCAATTAATGCACCTTAGACGCTTAAGGAAATATTTAAACTAAGATACATCAATAATTAAAAATACCACTAAGGCCCTAAAGTTATGAGTTTATAATAAGTAATGCACATAACCTATCTTTTAGCAAAGGTTTTGTAAATATGTCTGCAAATTGATCGGTGGAACTTACAAATAATAATTCTATGTTGCCTTTAAGGACATGATCTCTAATAAAATGGTGCTTAATATCTATATGCTTAGCTCTAGAATGATGTACAAGATTCTTTCATAGAAAAATTACACTATAATTATCAACAAATATTTGAATAGGCTTAAAAAATAATTCATAGTCACCCAGTTAATGAGACATCCATAGTAATTGAGCACATTGTTGTCCAATTGCAATGTACTCTGCTTAAGTTGTGGAAAGAGATACCGATCCCTGTTTCTTACTGTTCCACGAGATTAGAGATTTTCCCAGTAATTAATAAGTCTCACTTATGCTTTTTCTGTCATCCTTGTCACCTGCAAGATGAACATCTGAAAAACCCTCAAGTTAAAAATTGTTAGAGCGAGGATACCAAAGTCCGTAAGAGGTGGTTCCAATGAGATAGCGAATAATTCGCTTTACAGCTGTTAAGTGAGACTCTTTAGGAGGTGACTGAAACCTGAGACATTTACAAACACTGAACATGATATCTTGTCGACTAGCCATTAGATACAGTAGAGATCCAATCATTCCACGATACTTTATTTCGTCTACCAGTTTTCCCTGTTCATCCCTGTCTAAACTTGTAGAATGACTCATATGAGTTCCAATTGATTTGGCATTGCTCATTCAAAATTTCTTAATCAATTCCTTTGTATACTGTGTTTGGAAGATGAATATTCCACTTTCTAATTGATGGATTTGTAGTCCAAGGAAATATGTCAGTTCTCCCATCATACTCATTTACTCACTTTGCATGAGATTTGAAAAATCATTGCACAAAAAAAGATTAGTACTACCAAGTATGATAATATCTACATAGAATTGAATACTAAGATTACCTTCAGTAGATCTCTTGATAAATAAAGTAGTATCCACCTTACCTGCGGTGAACCCATGATTGGTTAAAAAGAAACTCAATCTTTCATACCAAGCTCGAGGAGCTTGTTTGAGTCCATAAAGAGCTTTAGCTAGCTTATACACATGATAAGGAAATTGTGAGTTTTCAAGCTATGAGGTTATTTTACACATACTTCCTCATCAACGAAACCGTTTAGAAAAGAACTTTTGACATCCATTAGAAATAGATTAAAACCTTTGAAAGATGCATATACAAGCAATATACGAAAATTGATTCTAACTGCGCTACTAGTGCAAAGTTTTAATCATAGTCGACTCCTTCCTGCTGTGAACATCTTGAGCTACTAGTCTGACTTTGTTTCTTATTACCTTTCCTTCTTCATTTGTCTTGTTTCGAAATACCCACTTTGTTCTAACTAGAGTATCATTTGCAGGCTTAGGTACTAATTCCTAAACTTGGTTTTTATTGATCAAGTTCGTCCTATATGGATTGTATGCATGTGGAGTGTTTTAGGGCTTCATCACCTTTCTTTGGTTCTACTTGAGAGATGAGTGATATATTTGCTCTCTTTTTGAGAGACCTTCTAATTTTCATCCCTTTGCTTGGATCCCCTATGATGAACTTTTGAGGATATTCATGTTCGCTTCTCCATTCATTCGGTTGGGGTCCAACCACAGAAGTAGTCGACTCCTTTTGTGGTTCAGCAGGATTAGTTCCAGGTTCATTAGTCAACTCTGTGACTATGGCTGGGATATTAGTTGACTTATGTGGCTTATTTGTCTGTGATACTTCTTGGCTGTCTTCATCCACTGCAATGATTCTTTTCTTGGCCATAGATTTATTTTCATCGAATATAACATGTAATGATTCCTCTATAGATAATGTACGTTTGCTGTAAACTCTAAACGATCTACTATTAATTGAGTTATCAAGAAAAATACCTTCATCACTCCTTGGATCAAATTTTCCAAGATTATCCTTACCATTGTTGTGAATGAAGTATTTACTTCCGAACGGGTGAAAGTAGCCAATATTTGGCTTCTTACCTTTCCATAATTCAGATGGAGTCTTTTTCGAAATAGTTCTTAGGTATTATGAGGCACCTGTTGAGAATATGACATGTTGTACTAACTGCTTCTGCCCAGAAGTGATTTAGCAGTGAATGTTCTAATATCATTGTTCTTTCCATATCTTGTAGAGTTCTGTTCTTGCTCAACGATCCCATTTTCTTGCGGTGGTCTTGGGGCTGAGAAGTTATGGGTATACCCTTGATCATTATAGAATTCTTTAAAAGATCTTCTTCCAAACTCTCCTCCATAGCCGCTTTGGATAGCTGTGATCAAATACCTATTTTCTCTTTCAATTCTTTTGCAGAATTTTTCAAAATTTTTCAAAGCTTCATCTTTATGAGATAAAAAAATTACCCATGTAAAATGTGAGTAGTCATCAACAATAACAAAAGAATAATGTTTACTTCAAATGCTAGCAGTTCTAGTGGTCCAAACAAGTCCATATAAAGTCATTGCAAGGGCTTGGTAGTGGACACAATGCCTTTGGTTTTGAAAGAGTTTCTAGCTTGTTTACCAATCTGACATGCATCAAATACATGATTTCTAGAAAATTTGAGTTTAGAAAGACCAATAACTAAATCATGCTTGGACAATTTTTCAATAAGATTCATGCTTGCATGACCATGTTTTTATGCCAAAGCCATGGATCGTCAGAAATGGAGGCTAGACAAATATGACTGTCTAAATTTTCAATGTCATCAAGAATATGTACATTTCCATACCTTTTTCTTGGAAAAATAATTTTACCTGTTTTATCCTCAATGGCGCACCCTGTTTTCTTGAACTTTACTTCATATCCTGAACCACATAGCTAACTTATACTCAAAAGATTATAGTTGAGTCCTACTATAAGATATACCTCTGTAATATCACAAATATTTTTGAATGGAACTGTACCGGTACCAACTATCTTTCCTTTTGAATCATTACAAAATTTGAGATTTTCACCATTTATTTTTGTGTCTTCTTTGAATAGATTTTTATCCCCCGTCATGTGAGTGGAACACGCACTGTCTAAATACCATTTTCCTTTGCATCTCTTTCTGTGGTGTTCTTTCAAAATACAATTGTCACCTTCTTTTAGGTACCCAAGCTTGCTTGGTTCCTTGTTGGTTAGTTCTACTGGAATCAAGATTGTTTTTGAGTTTTCAAATTCATCCTGAAATATTAGATTTATGAAATCGATAAAAAAAATGTTTATGTCCAATTTTGTTACAGCAATGACACATAGGGGTTGATCCAATTTTCGATCTACCACTTGTGTTAGTACCTGTGGACTCAGCTCTAACAAGTCCTTTTCCAGTTAACTTGTAAGTCACCTGGTTAGACTTGACTGAACCATGACTGGTGAATTTGCGCATGCCATTAAGTTGTATTTGCAATTCCTGAACTTCACTTTGAAGTACATCTCTTTCAATTTCACATACTTCAAGCTTAAGTTCTCAGTCATTCTTTTCCCTATTGGGTCTCCTTAGTTCATTCAAAATTTATTGAGACTCTTTTAGGGTCAGGTCAAGAATATCCTGTAATTCATTACATCTATCACAAATATAGGATCTTAACTTTGCTTGTTTCACATCGTGCCACAAAATAGTTTTCAGTATTTTCCTTACACTCATCGTCTAATGTATCTTCATTAGTCCAACAGCCAGAGTATTTTTTCATGTCGTTTTCCAGGATGGTCATGAAGCACATATTTGCTATTTCTTAGTGTTCTGAACTATCTTCATCACTGCAACTTTCAAAGCATTTGTTTTTTCTGAACACTCTGAAGACTTCTCTTTTACGATCATGGCATTCAGCTTGAACATGCCCATACTTTTCACACTCATAATACTTCCCGTCATTCTAGTCTTGTTCATTGTATTGCCTGGTTCGATAGATGAGATCCTTTCCCTTATTATATTTTTATACCTTCTCATTGACCCACCCATGTTTCTTGATACCATAGCAATTTCTTCTTCAAGAGCTTCTAGATCGTCATCAATATCATTCTCAGGTCCTTCTGTTGTAGATTTGAAGGTAATTATTTTCTTCTTTTCTTCCTGGCTGGTCTTCTTGATATGGGTTTTCTTGAATGCTATAAGATCTCCTCTTAGTTCATCATATGAAAGTTTGTTTAGATTTGAGATTCGAGTGCAACTACTTTAGTCTGCCAAGTGATAGGTAAATTCCTTAGGATTTTTCAAACTTGATCACCATTTGAATAGGGTTTACCAAAAGCTTTCAGATGGCTAATGATTTTGTTGAATCTTGCTAATATTTCCTCAATGGATTCTCCTTCTTTCATCTGGAAAAGTTCATAATCATAAACCAACATGTTTGCTCGAGTTTCTTTCACTTTGCTGGTTCCTTCATAGGCGGCTTTCAGCTTGTCCAACATTTCTTTAGCTGTATCACAACTTGAAATCTTCTCATACCCTTCTCCACTTATAGCGTTATACAATAGGTTTGGGCTTTAGCATTAACCTGAACGACCATAATTTTTTCATATGTGTATTCATCTATATCTTCAGTATCAGCGGGTGGTTGAGCTGCTGCTGGTAGTGGATAGTTTTCCTTTTTGATAACATGCCATACTTTCTCATCATAAGATTTTGCATAGATTTCCATTCGCATTTTTCAGTAAGAAAAGTATTGTCCATTAAAATATGGTGGCCTGACTTGTGAGGCTCCTTCTTCAAAGAGTTCTCCAATTGTTATTTGGTTCGCCATGATATTTTCACACAAGTAGTTAAGCAAAAGTGTGAGACATGCTCTTAAAGATACTGAAAGTGCAAGAGGGGGAGGGGGTGAATTGTAATTTCTTTTTCTTTTTCGAGGTAGTTGACTAATTTGCGATCTAGTCGACTGGACTTTTCAGGAACAGAATGTAAAATAAAAATTTGAAAAAGTAAATGACACAGTATGTTTTATACTGGTTCGGATTTTGAGTGAATCCTACCGCCAGTCCCTTTAGGTTGTAAGGGAGATGTCTTTCAAGTATGATGTGACTTAGTACAGATGAGTTGGTGTTGTTATACACCAACATCTTTTGTCACTTGTTCTTCTCTCTATAATTAATACAATGCCTCACGAGTGTTCTTTTCTTTCTCTCTCTTTTCTTCTTTGTTACACAAGAAATCTAAAACAGACTACAGTTTTTTGTTTGAAGTAGAACAAAGAGATTGAAGTTGGTTTGATCAAAGTATAAAGTTCCAAGGCTGGTGCAGTAGCTATTTATACTTCTTGAACCCTTTAAGTCTTGTACGTTTTTTTGAGAGATTGCGAACCTAAAGGAGTTCTATTCAGACGAAATCCACTACTACAAATTCGGGAAAAAAGACCATAAAAAGCGACCAAAGTTGGTCCCTAAACAGTGAAAAGCGACCAAAATGCGTCCAAACTGGCTTGGTCGCTATTTTGCTGGTCCCTTTAAATTAGGGACCAGAGTTGGTCGCTAATTAGCGACCAACTTTGGTCGCTACACTATTTTAATAATATAAATTTAGCGACCACAGTTGGTCGCTTATTTTTAATTTTTATAAGTTTTTTTTTAAAAATAAGCTACCACAATAGTCGCTAATTTATAGAATTTAATTTTGTTTTTGTATATAAGAGACCAAAATTGGTCGCTAATTCCCAGAATTTTTATTTTTTAAAAGTACCAAAGTTGGTCACTTTTCTGAAAATATGGGTTAATTAGCGACCAGCTTTGGTCGCTATTGCACAGAAAAAAGAAATTTTAAATATAAAAGTGACAAACTTTGGTCGCTTTTCTGGGTATAATTTTGGCAGAAACTGCCTGTTTTGGCAGCTACACCACCTGCTAGCATACCAAATTTCCTATTACAAGCAACAACAACAACAACAAAACCAACAACAACAACAACACAACAACAACATTAAAACCAACAAAGTAAAGTTCAATAGAAAAACACATTAAACTAACAAAACTAAGTTAATGATTATTACAAGCCCATTCGAAAACCGGTTCTATTGTCTAGTTCAAAGTATATAAAAGTACTCAAGGAAAACTAAGTATATAAAACTAAGTGTTCTTTCAGCATCCTCGTCCGAAAGTTGGATTGCCTCGCCCGACTCATTAGGTGGATGACTGCGTGTGAATTCCTCCACGTCAGCTGTGAAGCGACCCTATAAGAAAAATTACATTGAATTAGTAAATCAAAATACTTAATGAAAAGTCAAAAACTTACATGTACAATCGAGGCTCGGCCCTACCTTTCTGGATCAGTCTCTTTCTTCTTCTTTACAATATGAGTCTCATTGAATAGCCCATCTTGCTTCATTGGCATCATAAAGTTGTCTGGTGGCTTTGGTGATTATTCTCGTAGTAATATTACTCGGGATGAACTTGAATACAGAGAATAACTTGGATACAGTACCTGACAGGGTGTGTCTTTGATCAATTGTTGTTCTCATTAGCGACAATGATAATGAGAAGGCAATGGCATGTGTTTCAAACAGTGATGGTGTAGGTAGGAATTTAACATTTCCTAAGTTGATAAAAGAAGAGGTTATAGAGGAATTCTCTACTTCATTTTCCAAACGCTTCTCTAAGGAAGAGAAGTTTGGAGAAATTTCCTCTTGGAAAATGAAGTAGAGAATTCCTCTATAACCTCTTCTTTTATCTACTTAGGAAATTTTAAATTCCTACCTACACTTGAAACACATGCCATTGTCTCCTCATCATCATTGTCACTAATGAGAACAACAATTGAAGACCCACTCTGCCAGGTATTGTATCCAAGTTATTCTTGGTGGAAATTTCATTGCATGTCTAATAAAGTAATCAACCCCTTCTACAAAATCCTCCCGCAATCCCCACCAATTAGGATAATCTATTGTACATCCAAGTATGATGTTCCATCTATACAAATAAAATAAGAACAAATTAATTTAGTTAATTCATATCCTAATCTTTTTTTAGTTAATGAATTCCATATCCTAAAAATTCAACTCATATCCTAAAAGTTCAATTCATATCAAAAAATTTCAATTCATATCCTAAAGGTTCAATTCATATCCTAAAATTTCAATTCACATCCATAAAAGTTCAATTCATATCCTGAAGGTTCAATTCATATCCTAAAGTCTCAATTCATATCCAAAAATTTCAATTTATAAACTAAAATTACAATACATAAACTAAAAGTCCAACTCATATCCTAAAGGTTCAATTCATATCCTAAAGTCTCAATTCATATCCAAAAATTTCAATTTATAAACTAAAATTACAATACATAAACTAAAAGTCCAACTCATATCCTAAAGGTTCAATTCATATTCTGAAGGCTCAATTCATATCCTAAAAGTTCAATTCATATCCACAAAAGTACAATTCATATCCTTAAGGCTCAATTCATATCCTAAAAGTTCAATTCATACACAAAATTTTTAATTCATAAACTAAAAGTCCAATTCATATCCTAAAATTTTTATTCATATCCACAAAAGTTGAATTCATATCCTAAAGGTTCAATTCATATCCTAAAGGCTCAATTCATATCCTAAAAGTTCAATTCAATTACAAAACTTCCAATTTATAAATAAAAATTACAATACATAAAGTAAGACTACAATACATAAACTAAAAGTCCAATTCATATCCTAAAATTTTAATTCATATCCTAAAAGTTCAATTCATACACAAAAATTCTAATTTATAAACTAAAATTACAATACATAAAGTAAAACTACAATGCATAAACTAAACTTCCAATTCGTATCCAAAAATTTCAATTAATATCCAAAAGGTTCAATTCGTATCCTAAAGGTTCAATTCATATCTTAAAGGCTCAATTCATATCCTAAAAGTTCAATTCATACACAAAAATTTTAATTCATAAACTAAAAGTCCAATTCATATCCTAAAATTTTTATTCATATCCACAAAATTTCAATTCATATCCTAAAGGTTCAATTCATATCCTAAATGCTCAATTCATATACTAAAAGTTCAATTCATATAAAAAAAATACCAATTTATAAACTAAAATTACAATACATAAACTAAAATTACAATACATAAACCAAAAGTCCAATTCATATCCTAAAATTTCAATTCATAAACTAAACTTCCAATTCGTATCCAAAAATTTCAATTAATATCCAAAATGTTCAATTCATATCCTAAAGGTTCAATTCATATCCTAAAAGTTCAATTCATACACAAAAATTTTAATTCATAAACTAAAAGTCCAATTCATATCCTAAAATTTTTATTCATATCCACAAAAGTTCAATTTATATCTTAAAGGTTCAATTCATATCCTAAATGTTCAATTCATATCCTAAAATTTCAATTCATACACAAACATTCCAATTCATATACAAAAATTTAATTCATATCCTAAACCCTAAATTCTAATTAGTTATGAAGACAATACAAAGTATAATACAAATCTAACTAAATTATATACAACACTAATTAAACTAATTAGTTAATAAAATTAATTGACCAAACTAATTAGAACAACCTAAACCCTAATCCTCAATAAAATACAATATTTAAAGATGAAATACTAATTGAAATAATAAACTACAATACATCAAATATTGTAACACACACACACACACTTGCATCTCACCCACACTAACAAAAGGGCAAACTGTAAAGTATAAATCAGAAGATATTAATTAGAAAGAAAAGAAAAATGACTCAATAAATTGTTCTAACATACTCCATATATAACAAACAACCAATCGCACAATCTCTTCACTACACTACCCAACTTTTCAAGACCATAATTTTTAAACAGCTTCCAACCACTGTGATTTCACCGAATCATAGAAGGAAAACCCCTATTTAACATATGCAACATAAAATAAAAATTATTAAAAACAAATATACCAACATCGTAGCATAGGAAACTACATAATAAAATTACACAGCATAAATGTTCTTACTTCTGGGCTTTTATAAGCTTTGAAACTACATAATAAAATAACACATCATTCTAACCTTGATTTTTTTTTAGGTGGAGAAGGAGTAGGGGAGTGGCGGCAGTGGCGACAGTGGGCGGCGAGCAGTGGGGTAGGTGGTGGTGCGGGGTGGGGGATGGGATTTGGGTGAGTGAAATAGAGAGTTAGGAAAATTTTTGGGGAAGAAATAAGAGAAATGGGGGGAAACTCATTTTTAAATAATAATATAATTAATAAAATTTTATATCTGGGTCCCAGATTAGCGACCAAAGTTGGTCTCTATTTCTTCCGCTTCCCCAGTTATAAAGACAAAAACTTCAGCATACGTATGCTGAAGTTCCCCATTTACAAAGACAAAACATTTTATTTTTCTTTTTAATTACTACAACTAAAATTATTATAAAAAAATTATTAGTAGCTTTAAATAATTATTTTATTTAACTAAAATTATTATAAATAATTATTCGATAGGTAATTAATTTTAATAGATTATAATGGCATCTATGTAAAGTAATTTTTTAAGTTATATTTAAGTATATGACTAATTTAATACGCATACATAAATTATATTGTAATTGATGATCAATCTTATACATTACTAAGTACGAATAATTAATGAATTGATAAATCAATATAAATAATATAAATGTAATCCGTTAACACTTTTGTAATACAAGAGATGAATACGCTAAAATATACTCTAACATGCTATTTATGGAGTTAAAATTGTACAACGAAGCTATTATGTTAGTGTGTGTATGTATATAACATTCATTCATCACTACGTTATAAATTGATGAATCAATCATAAAACGAAGCGTATTATATATATATATATATATATATATATATATATATATATATATATATATATATATATATATATATATATATATATATATATATATATATATATATATATATATAACGCTAGGAACACAAGGTCAGATTATTTTAGGATTTATACACTTGTAAATTGATTCATCGACTTATAACCTAGTGACGAATGAATGTTATATACATACACACACTTTTCAATTTAGCGACCAACCTTCTTCAATTAGCGATCAACTGTGGTCGCTTTTCCCGATAGACCAGTTTTGGTCGCAAAAGTTTGGTCGCTTTTTACCGGATTTTTAGTATTGATCGTAGATTGATTCTTTCCGAGATTGATTCTTCTTTCGATTGACTTGTTGAAGTGGGAGAATCTTTAGCGGATGATTTCATGTCCTCAGTCTCCTTTGATTGAGATCCTTCCTATAATATCTCTTTTAATTGATTTTTCCATCTTCCTTGATCGATTTTTCTGCTTCTCTTTCTTTTTTCGCTTGATTCATTTGTACCTCCATATCCCTTCATTTTATTGTTCAGAATCTTTTCCGGCACATAGAGAGTAATCTGTTATTTTGAATCATTGAAATTAATTGATCTAACAAAATCTACTCAGTATAGAGTTAAACTAGTCGGATCAGTAGGTCTCGAATACCAAATAGTTAAGTGAACTATAATGAGTTTACCAAACAAATAATTAGTTCATTCTTCTTGTTTCCATATTAGAAATCAAGATAAAACACAAGCATTTTGTATTTATTTTAACAGTGAAAATTATATGTTTATATGCTGGTTTGGTAAAGTAAAGCATGTTAATTATTATATGAGGAAAATATGAAGAAAAGCAGCCAGCATAAGCAACGTCGCACTTGTTAAGTGGCTAAAGTGTACCTTTTAGTGGACCTCGTCGTTCACTAACTTTTACCAAAAAGACAATAATTTGCAACTCAAAAAAAAAAAAAAAAAGAGGAAGAAAACTAGACACAGGAAGCAACAGTGCAACTCATAAAGGAAACGAAAAGATCAAATATTGGGTTCTAATCAGAAGCGGATTTAGAATTTAGATTTTACTTTTAGCTTTTTAGCATTAAACTCGTTATATTCATAAAATTATAAATTCAGACTTACTATTTATTGCAATTTTCATATGTAAATTTATGCTCCGTACTAAAAGTACTAGATTCAGATAAACTCAATGCCCAAATGCTA
Organism: Nicotiana paniculata; assembly: GCA_005239505.1. Lineage (NCBI taxonomy): Eukaryota > Viridiplantae > Streptophyta > Magnoliopsida > Solanales > Solanaceae > Nicotiana > Nicotiana paniculata. Next base: position 160,271 of record ML328728.1, read on the forward strand.
TATATATATATAAGTACTAAATTCACCTCTGGGGTTCTTAATACTCTTGTTATATCGTCTAGGCTCCAGATGCATGTTCATTCCAATTTTATCGGATGTCTGGGGGACGGCTCCAAATGTTCAATGCTAGGTGTGTAATAGAATATATAATTGTTGTTTCTCATATGTTTCTGAGAAATCATCACCTCATGAGCTAATTTATAAGATTAAATATGGCTTAAGGTTAAAAATAACTATAAAAAATATCCTTACAAAGTGAATTTATTTAGTAACATGAAAAGATAAAACTATTTGTCGGTGAAACATTCAAAAGAGAAAGAAATAACTAGACATGCTACTGTGCAATTAGAAACAAACTTCAACCAATATGACAATTCTTAACTCTTTTAGCTAATTCTTGTCTCTAAATTTTTAGCTATGGAATCCTCAACCAAAAGCCAAATACCAACACAAACCGAAGAAGAGCGTAACTGCACATATGCCATGCAACTATTGACATCTTCTGTCCTCCCCTTTGTA